>JAFVLL020016624.1:0-11176 GCA_021397915.2 Tor tambroides
CATGAAAATAAACACTACAGCACTGATACTGTAAATGAAAATACGGTAATAATACTGTAAATGAAAATACGGTAATGATACTGTAAATGAAAATATAGTAATAATACTGTAAATGTTAATACGGTAATAATACTGTAAATGAAAATACAGTAATAATACTGTAAATGAAAATACAGTAAAGCCATTATTATACTGTAAATGCAATTACAGTAATAATACTGTAACCATTTTTACAGTAACTTACTGGCATCCAGCTGCCAGTAAGTTACTGTAAAATTTACAGTAATCTTTTTACAGTGTATGGACAAAATAAAAACATTTATGGAAAGCGCTTGAACCCAGCTAAACAATCTAAAAAAGGTAAAATTTCACCATGTGTTGGGTTTTCCTAGATCGCATCACAAATGTGACCTTCGTTGCTTACTGCCTGTAAACTGTTAGGCTGATGATACATGGGTCAACTTTTTGAGCACTGTTGCCGTCAATGAGCAACCAGGTGAGACACAGGGCCCACGACCAATCTAAAATATCCAGATAGAAATTTGTTACCAAATCTCAATGGGAATGTGCCCAAGCAACATTGCTCAAAATAAGTTGCCCGGCAAAATTGCTCAAAAAGTTGACCCATGTATCATCACCCTTAGTGTCTTAGTGTTTTAAGGACTACTCCATAGGTGCATGTGCAATAATTCTATATAAATTATATATATATATATATATATATATAAAATATTCTTTAAACCCATTCCAATAAAGTTCTGTAAAGCTTATTTGGATTTATATGTTTATATGAAGCATGGTTTTAAACATTTTTTATTAGGACCTTAGCACATACTCAGGCATATCCTGTTAATGTATGTAAATAAACCCCTAATAGAACAATAATAGAACACTAAGATGGCGAAGATAAAGATGAAATGAAATAATGGTACATACTTGTCTGTCTTTCCTTCCAGCAGTTGTTTCGCACATTAGAGACATAATCCTCTTCTACACTCTTTTCAATTTTTAGCAAAGCTGAGCCCTTATATTCTGATTTGAAATCTCTGGTGACAAAATAGTCCACATGCAGGTTCTCTGTTTGTCTTTTCACAGTCTGTCCTGTGGACCTGGATGTGAAGGAGCAGAGATAACATCTATTACACAGTTTTTAAGTACAACATTTAAAAGCTCTAGAACCCTATTCTATTAGTAAGAATTTATTTTTTAATATTATTATTTGTGGCTCAAGCTTAAATAATAATAATAACAATAAGAAGAAGAAGAAAGGAACACTTAAAAGGCACAGGATAACACAAAGTCAGTTAAACACCAGGGATATCATTCAGTTAGGAAGCATAAGTGATAGTGTATCAGTTTCACCTGCTTTAGTGCAAATGAAAGTGACAACCGGTGCACTGGAAAGACAACAGCCAGATAACCCCTCAAAAGGGGGTTCCAATATGTGCTGATGCAAGGTGGTTTGTACTGTCTCCCAGGCACTGTTTCAAGAGCATAGAGATACTGGGAGACGGGCTGTAGAAGGGCAACAAACCAGCAGCTGGACTGCGAGGAGGAACAGGAGGAGCACTGCCAGAGCCCTCCAAAATGACCTCCAGCAGTCTACTGGTGTGCATGTTTCTGACCAAACTGTCAGAAACGGACTCCATGAGGGTGGCATAGGGGCCTGACATCCTCTAGTGCAGGGGTTTTCAACCTTTTAGGATATGCACCCCCCCCCCACCAGGCTTGTCTAATTTAACTCGATCACATCAACTCTGTTCTAACGGTCACTTGATTAGCTGTGGGACTAATCAGATTGCTCCCTAGTGGATATCTCAAGATTTGCTAGCTCATATTCATAATTACTTGAGTGTATGCATCTGAATTGTTCAGCAGTCCTCGTTTACATCAAGTGGTTTGATCCTTTTAGGCGGATCAGAGTAGAATGCTGTCACCAATGATTCTGTATTGCTGACAGCTTCAGATTCGAGTGCGCTGCTTACCTGGGCCATGCCCACGCTGAGCCTGTGCTCTGCCCTGCCCCTCCTGCTCTCATGTTTCTCCCCTCCCAGCTGCCTCGGAGGATGAAACAGTTAAGTTGCGGGGCTGAGCAACCAGACTTGAGTGATCTCATGCCAGCACAGGTCTCGTATGCTTCACTCTCCCTGCAGTACTTTGATCCACCAGTGTGATTTACACATGAGGATTAGTGCCCCTCGTCTGCAACAAGCGGTTTGATCTTTTTAGATGGATCAGAGGAGAATGCGTGCAGCACTTTGATCTGCTGGTGTGTTCACATGTAAGGATCAGCGCCCCTCGTCTAATGAGCGGTATGATCTTTTCAGGTGGATTTAAATAAAGCTGTCACTGATTATTATCACTGATAGCTTCAGATTTGGATGCATCTGGGCCACAGCCACGCTGAAGCTGTGCTGCTCTTACTGCAAGAGCATGAGTCTCGCAAAGCACTTAGATCAGCTGGTGTGTTTACACGTGAAGATCAGTGCACCTCATCTAACAAGTGGTTCAATCTTTTTAGGCAGATCAGAGTAGAATGCTGTCACTGATGATTCAAGATCACTGACAGCTTCAGATTTGGAGGACTGGGCATGCTCTGGAGAGGACCCTGACACCCTTTTCCCCAATGGGTTATTATGGGCTGGCAGAGAGCGAACTGATTTGCATTATCACCAGGCTGTGGATAATCTCAGCTTAGCTTGGCCGGCTATAGAAGAGCCTGCCCATTGCCGTTTAGACAAATGACGCCTGCTGGGCTATCATCAGTGAATCTCCTGCTAGAAACCGGTGCCATTTTCTCCCAGAAGTTCATGATGTACTTATACAGGTGTGGCGCACTCCTATGCCACGCGTGTTCACTTTTATAATTCTGCCATCCTCATCTCTGTTGACGCTGCTGAAGAAGGTATGGCAAGCTCCCCCCTCAAGAGAGGCAGTTGCTGCACACCTCTACACACCATCTGTCCGCCAGATTTGCAAACAGCTTCATTGCAGCTCAGAAGTTGAACAGTGAGTCAGGCTTTTACAGCTGCTACTTCCTCGTTCCCAAGAAACCTACGCACTTTACAGAGTAGCCCATGTTCCTTCCCATGCCTGGTGCCTGGGCTGGTTTTATATCAGGGTAACCCACTGCTGCATCAGAGCCATGGCCCTTTGGAAAACTTCTTGTCTGTTTCAATCAGGCGTCCACTTGGGACAGACCTGCAGAAGGAAGGTAGTTACGACAGATGCCTCCAACCTGGGTTGGGGAGCTCTGTACAAGGGCAGACCAGCGTTCGGCTCCTGGTAAAACCTGGAGCAATGCTTACACATCAGCTGCCTCGAGACGATGGCATTTTTTCTGACCCTAAAAAAATTTCTGCCAGCATTAAAGTGGCACCCTGTTCTGGTCTGCTCAGACAACATGACAGTGGTAGCCTACGTCAATCACCAACGGATCAGTAGAGTTGGGTATCGAGAACCGGTTCCATTTTAGAACCGGTTCCAAATTTACAAGTACCGGGTATTCGATAAGACACATGCATTTTGATTCCACTTAACGATTCCTGAGTTCACATTTGAATGTGATTTTAAATGATTTAAGTGCAGGAAGGGAAATAACTTGCGAACTGTTTGAGTGCTACGCACCCATCTGATGCCCGAGCACAGACAACAGCGGTCCCGGTGCAGACTGTGTCCATTCTCCAACCGTTCTGTGCATTTCCACTGCAGAAAAGGTTGTTCCTAGCCGGAACGGACTTCTTTCATGTTCGCCGACCAGTATGCACAAAATTATGTCAGTATATCATCATAAACACAGCCGTTTTTTGTCTTAAGTGAACGTAAATAGATTAGAAAGAAAACGCATGTGTGGCAGTATTTATAGATCCGTGTGCGTTCGTTGTTAAAGAGACAGCTGCCTAATAAATGTGCTGCCTGTCACTGAAGTTAATCAAAGAACAAAAGAAAAATATAGCTGCAAGCAGCGATGGCGGGACCAAGCCATCAGTGCAAAAGCCACCTCGGTGGCATCAGGAAAACTGTGCACAGCGGGCAAATGCATTTACATTAACCCTCTGTCACTCTGGCTTTAAGGGATACAGCAATGAAAGGGTTACGCTATAACTTTAAGACTGCGAAACACACACACAGATAAAAAAAATTGTAAAAATATATTGTTCATTGTTAGCTCATGTTAGTTAAAGCATTAACTAATGTTAACAAATGTGAACTTATTGAAAAGTGTTACCAAAAGCTTTAATTATCTATAAGCATTTTTAAATGATTTTAAGGATCTATAAGCATTTGTGAAATAATTTTGCCTGCATTACACCTAAGTAATACAGACAAAGTCACAGATATAAATGAAGAGACTTTTAAACCAAGACTGTAAAATAAACACTCTCTCTTTCACACACACACAAAGAGAATATATAAAACTTTTGTAACACTTTACAATAAGGTTTTACTTGTTAACATTAAGTATCTATGTTACTTAACATGAACAATATTTATATAGCATTTATGAATCTTAGTTAATATTATATTCTAAATGTATTATTACATTATTAATTAAAATGTATAGTTAATGTATAAGGTCTGTCTAATGTATAATGTTAATGTCTGTAACTCCGCTGAGCATTTTAAATTTATGAAACTAAGTATGTTTTCCTAAGAATGACTTGTTCTCCATATGTAAAAAGTAGAGATGCACCGATTGCAATTTTCTTGGCCGATTCCGATTTCCGATTTTTTGGAAGTGTGACCTGCCGATACTGATTTTTGCCGATTCCGATTTTATTTCTAAGAACTATAATTGACAGCATATACAAACAAATATCTATGCAAATTTCAATGCAAAAATTATTTACATAATAAAATAAATTATTAAACATTACAATTCCCCCAGTCTCGAGTAAGTTACAGATTTTCTCTCACTTAAACAACTCTCAAAATAAAGTGCTCTGTGACTGGAAAGAGGAAGAAATAGTTAAAATGAGTTGCTGTATGTAACAAAACAGATGTCATTTCCCATTATGTTTATAAATGGTAATTTTTTCCCCCCTAACCTAACCTTATTAAATGTGTCATCTTTCACATCAAATTCTTACTTTGTTTCAAGTTCAGTTAGCATAATAAGAAACTGTAGAGTTGTTACCATTCAAATGAAATTAGTATTAACAAACTCCATCTTTCCACTGCTGAGGAAACAGAAGCTGCATCTGAAGTGGCATTAGATGTATTTACACAGACAGTTTGATGAAGCTGAGGTGCCATAAATGCATTTACACTGCAAAATTTCAAATGCATAAATAATTTTATAAGATTAATGTTTTACATATTTTTTAAACATACAAATAAATGTTGAAAAAATGTAATGATACTTTTAAATACGACTAAACCACCAGTAGGTGGAGGCAAGTGTCTGTTTTAATGAGCGAGTCATTTATTCATTCATTCATTCAACCGATTCATTCAAACGGCTGATTCATTCAGAAATGAGGCAAGTGACTGTCCTTATGAATGGGCCACTGAATCACTGACTCACTCGATTCGTTCAATAATGATTCATTCAGTAACAAAACACCGCTGTGTGTTGTTCGGAGACACACAACAGTTCTGCTGTGGCTTTGATCTGAACTACTTTCGTCAGCGAAAATGAGCAAAAACAGTCAATATTTTGTCTAAAATCTAAGTCACTTAATTTTAACTTCTTGTTCATTGAAATACTATTGTATAAAATCAGTGTCACATTGCAATCGTGTTGATATTGATATGCAGGGAAACATCATGGCTGTATAATGTTGCTTATCTAAATCATATTTTGTAAATATCTTTTTTTTCTACCGCAGTAGGCCTATGCATCTATTCATTTCTGTGAGAGTTACTTTGTGTGTGGCATGTCTTCTGCTCACAGCTCATCTCTCTCTACAACCACCTGCGGCACTCCATCTCACACGCTCACTCAGGCTGTGCAAGCCTCATCTGGCACGACATAAATACATTATCAGTCGCCGTTTACACTGAATGCAATTAAAATTAGAATTATTCTTAGGCGAAATGACGTGTTTACACGCGACTGTGAGTGTGCGCGTGGCTGTGACGTCATTGCCTGCGCCGCTGACAATAAAAAGGATCGGCTCGGAATCGGCAAGACGTGAAACTGACCGGCCGGTCACCGATCTGGGCCGGTTATGCGAAAAATCGGCTGATTCCGATCACTGGCCGGTCAAACGGTGCATCTCTAGTAAAAAGTTTTGAAGAGTTTGGATAATGCACTTTAAAGATATGTCAGTCACATCTATGAGATGATGTAAATTCAGATGAATGTCATGTCACAGGATGTCATAGGTCAGTATCAAATGAGTGTCAAATTATTATTTGCAGCACAAAAATCTAAAAGTCCACTTGTATGTATCATTAGATCTTTTAATGTTGAAATAAACAATTATTAACCTAATTATATAAAATTATGCTGTCAGTGCCCTACAATTTAACTGGTTCTAGGACTTTTTTGTCCCTAAAACTGACAGAAAAGTATAAAGCCTAAGAGATTTCTTAAGCTGTAATTCAGACAAAATCACACAGATATAAATGAATAGACCTTTAAACCATAAAGAGTTTAAATAGACCCTCTCTCTCTCGCTCTCACCCACCCACCTCCACACTAACACACACACACACCCCCACCTCCACACACACACACACACACACACACACACATAGAGGTAGAGTGAGATCAGATGTCTGATAGTTTAATTTTCTGTTAGATTTTAGAACATTATAAATTCTGAACAAGTCATTCTGTTTCCTCAGAATGACTTGTTCTTTATATATTAAAAGTTTTAAAGAGATTGGATAATGCACTTTAAAAATATAAGACAATTACTGTTTCCTTTTTTATTGTTATTTTAATAAATCGCCATGGCAACACCGTTCAAGATATCCAAAATCCATTCACAGTTAAAGTTCCTCAATGTTTTGCAATCATGTTGAGTTTGGTGTGAATTCCATGATTTTCAGAGGACTAGTATGCATTAATTCATAGTCATATTTTTCTAAAAATCCACATTCAAATCAAATTAGCCAACTTTCTGTTGGTCGTAGCTAATTACTGTATATTAGAAAGTTTGGTGTTTGGTGACTGGAAAAACTAACCCCCTAAGTTTTGTCAAAAGGTAGCGCTATAGAGTGCTTCCTCCACGCCCATTTCTGAGCTTTTGCCAGTGTCTAACTATCATTAATACTGATGTGTGTGTTGAGTTTCATGAAATTCTAAGCATGTTATCTGCCTCAAAAACACAGGAAACAAATGTTAAAGTTTGATGCGTAGCCATGGTAACATTATTTAAGAAATCAATAATCGCTTACCAGTTTTGCATCTGCCAGGTTTTGACATTATTCTGATGAAGTTTGAAGCAAATCAAGTAAAAATAAGATGCTGAATTCAAAGCATTTTGAAAATTACACACTTCCTGCTGCCAGTTGGTGGCGCTATAACTTTCAGTCAAATTAGTCACATGTATGTAAACGGCCTCATACTGCAAACAAACCGCTGAAGTTTCATCAAAATCAGACAATGTGTGCAACAGTTATTTTAGACATCCTGTTTCTCATTTCTCGCCATAATTTTGTTGCCTTGCCACGGCCAAACTGTTCGAGATATCAAAAATCCCTTCGCAATTTAGCATCCCCAATATCTTGAGGTTATGCTGACCGAGTTTGGTGGCCATCGGATGGAAATCCTAGGAGGAGTACAGGGCTCCAGACAAAAAAAATCGAGTAAGGAGCCATTGGCTCCTATAAGAAAAAAACTTAGGCGCCAAATTATTTTTTTAGATGCCACAGAATAAACGTGTTTTATTTATTTTATTTTTATATATATATATTTTTTACATTTTAACATTTCAATCATGTGTTTATGTCTCATCTTTTCTTGACTTTATCAGCATTTTAATCAATCTTGTAGATGACCTGGGAACTAAGGTTCACTTAAAGTGGGAACTAAATGTTTTTTCCAACTTGAAATATACAGTCACAAAGAATTGTTCATTACACAAAATCTGTACCAATATCATGGACCATAAGCATCACTTGGCCACTGAATGTAGTTCAGGCTCCTCCTCAATGCATGCTATAAATGTTGTCATATGTCCAAAAACTGAAAGTGACTTTGATATGTCTTTCACACATTCAGTCTGTTTTTCTTCATTAGTAAAATGCAATTTTATAGGAGTTGAATCATGTAGACAACATGTTAAGTAAAAATATTAATATGCAATAGCGCATAAATATAGCAAAATGCTCCTCTTTATAGTTATTATTCTAGCTGACTGATGAGCTTATGGATGCCGAATGGTTATTCTGAGGTAAATGTATTATTAGTTGCAATGTTTACACGCTTTACATGTTTTCTGCAGTTTGAAACACTGAAGGAGCTTTTACATGAGACATTTCATTAAGTTGTACTATAGCCACTTTTATAAAATAGCCTACCTTGCAGTCATTAATTCATGTTCATTATGTACTATAGTAGTAAAGAAGATATAATGGATTCACTTGTTGCTTGAACTGAGCGCTAAAACGTCGCGCCTTCCGAATTAAAAGAGCGCCAAAACCGTATTTATTGTTGAATTTCGTTATGAATTTGTATATTTTTATTACTGATACTTTGTTTATTAAAAAGTAACAAAGCACAAAGTTTTTTGCGATTACTGGACGGCAAGTGCGCTAAAAATAATATGAAGTTCACGCATTAACAGAACACAGCATATAGACTAAGATCTTGATAAGAAAAAGCCATATTAGTAATTATTATAATTGCCAATATCCACACAGCTGACAGCTTTACTTGTTGTAGTTTGTTCAAGTTGTGCACGAAATAGACACTGCTTTTGTGTACTTTTACTTGCACATCTCTCTCCCGCTGCACAACTGAGCTGCGTTTAGCAGGTGTGCCGTCAATGCTGCTGTGCTGCAGAGACGAGGACTGTTTGAAACTCTTTTTTCCACTAAAACTTTGATGCGCATCGTCTCAGTTTAATACGTGAACATAACAAACAAAAGATGTGATCGCAAAACAATCAGGAAAAAAGGCATTACATGCAAATTTTTAAGTCATAACATGTAAATATATATAGTCGCCAGTGGCGACTTCAGCAAAATCTTCACTCGCAAATAAATATTTTTGGTCGCAAATGCGACCGTTTTAGTCGCAGTCTGGAGCCCTGGAGTATATCAAATTCCATAGCATGCACTTTTTACACAGTCCTGAATAGCCAACTTCCTGTTGGGTAGAGCCTATGACATGCAGTGCAAAAGTTGTTCAGCTCAATGAGATCTATATGTGTACCGAGTTTCATATGAATACGTGCAAGTATGTGGGAGATATACATCAAGCTTTCTGACTGTGTTCTTGGGGGTGCCGTAGAGCCCCTGTACCACGCCCAGGTCCCAGCCTCTGCGGCGTCCTAATGACCGCAGATTCTAACGTGTGTGCCAATTTTCAGGAGTTTTTGAACATGTTAAGGCCCCCAAAAATCCCCGGATAGTCGAAAAAAAATTAAATCCTTAGAGGATCAATCATTCACTGATCTTGACTGAATATCTTTCCTAACTTTGATGAGGATTAATCTATATTTTATTTATGAAAAGAAAACAATTGTTTTTAAACTTTTGATTTCAATTTCTGTACCTGGAATGTGTTCAGTTGTATTTATTTATGCTATTGCTAATTGATTGGTTTGTTCCAATTTTATTACTGACTGATTACTTGTCTTTAACAATTTAATGTTAAAAATGTATATTAGTCTAGTTGTTTTTGTTGTGCTGTTTTTTTTTTTTTTTTTTGGTAAAACCATAGGCAAAAGTTCCTAAGTGTAAAGGGCCTAAGTGTTCTGTAGGATGCTTGCTCATGTTATTCAGCTACAACAGAACACTTTGTAAAAAAATAGAATAAAGATGTTTGACATCTAAATGTTTGACTTAATTTTTTTATTGGATTTTTATCTTATTGGAATCGAAACTAGGAATCGATAAGAATTGGAATCAATAAGCAGAATCGTAATCTGAATTGGAATCGATAAAATTCAAATGATACTCAACTCAGTCCTTCTTGTGGCCCCACTCTGGAGGAACCTGATATGGCCAACACCATTGAGAAAGGACCTCCTCTCGCAAACGAAGGGCATGATTTGGCATCCTCAGCCAGAGCTGTGGAGCCTTCATGTTTGGCCCCTCGACGGGAGCCTTCGCAGCTCACTGTGAGTATGACAAATACCATTGTAGAGGCTAGCGACCTGTCTACAAGATGGCTTTATGTCATTTAATGGTTAGTCTTCACTGATTGGTGTACAGCATGGAGCCTGGACCCATCCTCTTGTGACATGCCCCACGTGCTAAACTTTCTACAAGAGCTTTTGGATAAGGGGTGCAACCCTTCCACACTCAAAGTCTATTTGGCAGCCATCGCAGCAAATCATTAAAACATGCCGAAAGTGCTCTCCACTTTCAGAGCTCAAGTTATTACCCTTCTAGCACTCCCCATTGAAGACAGTGAGCAGGGTCCCAATCCACTCTGCCCAGTACGGCCCTTAGAGTGTATGTTGAGCACTCTGGCCTGTTTTTTTTTGTTTTTTTTTTAACCTTTATTTATATAGCGCTTTTAACAATACAGATTGTGTCAAAGCACTTAAACAGTATCAAATTGGAGGACAGAGTGTCAGTAATGTATAATAATAATAATAATAATAATAATGAGTAAACACTCAATTTTCAGTTAAGGGCATTTTATTATTGAATTCAGAGATTTCATTGTCTAGCTCAGTTTAGTTTAAATAGTATCTGTGAAATCAAATGGACCATAATCGCTAGAAATTAAGTGTCCCCAACTGAGCAAGCCAGAGGCGACAGTGGCAAGGAACCAAAACTCCCTCTGTGACAGAATGGAGAAAAAAACCTTGGGAGAAACCAGGCTCAGTCGGGGGGCCAGTTCTCCTCTGGCCAGTATATTACTGTTTATTTATTATTTACTTATTGTTTTAATTAAAATTTTAAATGTATAAATGTATTATATTTCTATTTTTATATTGTTGCAATTTCTAACAATAATAGTATTATGCAGTTAGGTATTTTATTATATTTTTAGTTATTTTGTTTTATTTTTAGATTTATTGTATTTTTAGTCGAGGTCTTCACT
>JAFVLL020016624.1:27281-40872 GCA_021397915.2 Tor tambroides
CAAGTTTTCTGACTGTGTTCCAGGGGGCGCCGTAGAGCCCCTGTGCCACGCCCGGGTCCCAGCCTCTGCGGCGTCCTAATGGCCGCAGATTCCAACGTGTGTGCCAATTTTCAAGAGTTTTTGAGCACGTTAAGGCCCCCAAAAACCCCCGGACGATTGAAAGAAAAATAAAAAAAATAATAATAATAATAATCCTTAGAAAAACAATAGGGCCCTGCGCCTTACTGGCTTGGGCCCTAATAATCCTTCGAAAAACAATAGGGCCCTGCGCCTTACTGGCTTGGGCCCTAATAATAATAATAATAATAATAATAATAATAATAATAATAATCCTTAGAAAAACAATAGGGCCCTGCGCCTTACTGGCTTGGGCCCTAAAGAAGAAGAAGAAGAAGAAATTCCAATAGGGTCCTCACACCATCGGTGCTCGGGCCCTAATAAGAATAATCGTTAGAAAAACAACAGGGCCCTGCGCCTTAGTGGCTTGGGCCCTAATGATGACAAGAGAGATAAAAACATTATAGCAACTATGATGCACCAGCACAATTTGGAGATTTGCCCATCAAATTGATAAATGGCTCCCACATGCTAAAAAAAACATGCTCTTTCTTTTCCTTATTAAAACTAATTCTTTGCAAATGCAAAATCTTTCCCGACTCCATAATCCACATATCAAATACTGGTACTGCCTCAGACTTCCAATGTTGTAAAATCAGACATTTTGCAAGTAACATGCTGAGGGCAACAGCTTGTACTTCATATTTGTCCAGCCCCGCTTCTGGTGCCACCACACCAAACAATGGTGCCACCATACCAAACAAAATAATAGGATGCGGCTTAATGGTTCTGTTATATACCTCAGAAAGATGACCAAACGGCCGATTCCAGAAAGTATTGAGTTTGAGACATGTGAGGAACTGGTGGCTAAGTGTCCCTTCTGCAGCCAAACACTTTGGACACAAAGATATCATCTCTGGAGAAAATTTTGACAACCTACTTTTGGAAAAATGGAGTCTGTGAACAACTTTAAATTGTATCAGACCTAAACGTGCATTTATCGAACTGCTATGAATATTGTCAATACAGGATTTCCATGTCTCCACTGATATATCTGTGCCCAATTCCTCCTCCCAGGACTGTTTAAATGCTTCTCAGGATGTCGGACTCTGCTCCAGAAAAACTTTATATGCTCTAAACATAGATCCTTTCTCAAAAGGTTTAATTTCTGCCATCACATCCAATTCCGGATGTTGAGGTTTCTGCTCATAGTGTACAATGGACTATCTATATACAGTTTTGGGACTAATTATTTTAACTGTCTTCTATATTCTCAATGAATGATGAATCACTGGATTATAATTATATTATGTTATATTATACTTTACTCACTCTCACTGGCCTATAGAGAATTGCTAGGAGAAAAGTATGCTTGCATAAAGAGTGTTCAATCTGAAGCCAAGCTGGCATGTTTTGAAAATCACAACATGGGAGACATTCTTGGGCGATATTCAAATTGGCGGTCACATAATATAACAAACTGAGGAAGTCCAAATCCCCCTTCACTTCTGGTTTTACTAAGATGTTTCCTGCTTATAGGGAGGAAAAAAAAAATATTTAAATCCTTTTGCGTTCTCTCACAAATATAGTTGGGTAATTTTGTTGCATGTAATTTTCGGGCATCGGGGAGCCATATGTGGAGTATTAAAATCGCGTTTGAATTTGCGCTTGGTTTTTACTTTTACTTTCACTTTCGATTCGCGATCGCGTAAACTGTGTATAAGGAGCAGCAGTACTGATTGGTCAGTGACGGATTTGTTGCGCACCAATTCCTCCGATATCGCCCTGTCAGTCATTACTGTCCTCACGTGACAAGTGAAATCTCCTGCAGCAAGCTTAAACATATGATAGAGATTGATTGCGCAGTGGAGAGAATTTCGAAAATCGCTAACCGTTATGTGTATGCGTGTGTAAAAATAAGAGGCGCATGGATTTACGCAAGTATTTTAGTTCTGCTGAGCCAAATAAGACAGGTCAGGGTGAAGAAGGGACAGCCAAAGAAAAGGAGACTACCACAAAGTGGAAAAGTTCTGAAAAATCAGACTATGAGGCAAAAAGAAAGTGCAGCTTTTTGGTTTCATGGACAAAAGAATTTCTGTGGCTGGAACATGACAAGCTAAATAACAATGTTCTGCCTGGTGTGTCGTGAGTTTCCCTCGATTTCTGACTCGACAAGCTCCTTTGTTTCTGGGACCAGTAATTTTAGGAAAGACCCCATCAGAACCCATGAGAAATCCCTGCATCACAAAAAATGTATTGGTGCGCAGTCTGCAGCATCTTTCCCAGAGCAAACACCAATTGCAAAAAACATACTAAAAATAAACCAAGCACAACAAGAAGTACTGAAAAAACTGTTCAGAACAGCATACTGTGTTGCAAAAAGTGAATTACCATTGGCAAAATTTATCAGTCTTTGCCAACTTCAAAAAGCAAATGGCCTAGACCTTGGTTCCACTTACCTCAATGACCATGCTTGCAGAGAGTTTATTGGAGCAATAGCACAAACTTCAAGAGACCAGATCGAAAAGGAAATTCAAGAAAGCAGGTTCTTATACATTTTTGCAGATGGCAGTACAGACACTGGTATAATAGAACAGGAGTTGGTTCATGTCAGGTATGTGAGAGATAATGGGGACATATCCACACACATGATCAAATGTCAGCCAGTCAAGAGTGCAAATGCTGCAGGTATTTTAGAGGCTATTGATGAGGCAGTGAACACCATGGGTATAAGAGAAGACACATGGAAAAATAAAGTAGAGTGTGCAAATTTTGATGGTGCTGCAGTGATGATGGGTGAGAAAACGGGAGTAGCTGGGAGACTGAAAAAGACGATACCCCACATCATAACAATCCACTGTGTGGCACACAAACTAGAGCTAGCTGTGCTGGATAGTGTGAAAGGCTGCTAGCCGTGCTGGATAGTGTGAAAGGCTGTGAGTACCTGGTGAAATTTGAAGATACACTGAAAACCATCTTTAAGATGTACTACTATTCCCCAAAGAAGCGAAGAGAACTGATAGAAATAAGTGAACTGCTAAATGAGAAAGTGGCACATTTCAGTGGCCTGAAGAGCACACGGTGTCTTCCAAGCCGGCTGAGATGTCTGAAGGCTGTGGAAAAAATTACACTCCCACTGTTGTTCATATGGAGAACATGGCAGGAGGAAGTGATATCAAGTCAGAGGATGCAGCCAAAGCAAAGGGGGTGTTGCAGGAAATGAAGACTGAGAAATTTGTTCACTTCCTGCATTTCATGTTGGACTACAGTACCATCTTATCCAAGTGCAGTACTGATTTTCAGCATGACAACTTAAACATCACACGAACAAATCAGTTAGTTGAGAGCACCACATCACGCTTACTCAGCCTGAAAACAAAACCAGGAGAATACCAGAAAACCTTGGACACAAAGTTCACAGTGAACGAGAATGGCAGCATTTGCTACTGTGGAACTCAACTCACAAAAAGCCAACGAACTGCTAGAAAAGGTGAGGGCACAGACAAAGACACCCTTGGTGCAGAGATTCAGAAGATTATTGACAACACAGTCAAGTACATGGACAGCAGATTTAAAAATCTGTGTGAAAAGTCTCTCTCTTGTTTCAAGGTTTTTGACCCTTCCACTCTCCCTTGCCCCAGAGAAGAGCTGGCAAATTATGGGGATGAAGAGGTGGATTATCTTGTCACACATTTTGCCAGTTTTCTAGATGAAGAAGAGAAGAAGAAAATTCCACGAGAATGGATGGATCTAAAAATGTGGCTTGCAGAACACCGGGGTAGCAAGGTAGATTGCTTGTACAGAGATCTCCTCTCTGAGAATCCAGAACACCTCTCTCATATCTTGTTGCTGGTGAAATTAATGCTGACACTTAGTCCATCAACAGCCATCTGTGAGAGAGGATTTTCTTGCATGAACCAAGTGAAGACAACACATTGTACTTCTCTACAGCCTGAAACACTGAATGACTGCATGCAACTCTCCATAAATGGGGAATCAGTTGAATCTTTTTGCCCTGACAAGGCAATTCGTTTCTGGATGTTTTCTGGAAAAGGTTCAAGACACCTGGAACATAAAAACCCGACAAGAACAAAGAGCAGAGAAGTGGAGACCGATGCACAGGAGGAGAAAGCTGATGAAGGAGATGCTATGCCCTCAACGTCGAGTGGCATTTTCTCATAGGTGACTTCAGTTGAAATTTCAGATTCAGAATCTGACACAGACTGATTCATGTTCTGTTGTTCTTACAAGTTCATAGAAATTTCTGTTCAGTTAGAACCAAATATTTGAGTTGATGATTGTAATTTGACTATTTTATACTGTTGTTGTAATTTGAGTTTTAAAAATGTTTTTGATTGATGTTTTGTTTCCTTCACAATATTCTACATTAAAAATAATCTCTTTTTTATTCGGGCTACTTAAATTTATTTCGGGCTACCAAAAACTGAAGAGTGGCTGCCCGAAGGGCTACCAGGGATTTTGAAATTTTGCGAGCCCTGATTATTATTATTATTATTATTATTATTATTACTATTACTACTACATTTGACATTTCTGTCCCCCTCACTTCTGAAATGATTGCTACTCCCCTGCCCTGTAACATAACTGAATATAAAACTTTAGCTATATGCCGTGTTATCTTTATTTGAGGGACAAATATTTTGTGGCTCCACGTGAATTTTATTCAGTGGGAAAGGGGCCAAAATGGCTCCTTTGGCGTTGAAGGTTGCAGACCCCTGGTTTAGTGTAAAACATGTTGAAGATTAGCAGATAGGCTGTCGATTCATTAAATGATAAGCCGTTTCCTCTAAAAAGCTGTTTATTCAGCGTAGTTAAGCCTCTCCTCCATTGACAGCCATTCAAAAAATACGGCCTATGGTCTCCTTTCCCACGTACTGCCAGACCGGAAGCGTTAGCTTTAGCCGTTACGCTTTTTTGGCTAATGGTTGCAGGCTTGCCTTCTAGAGGCTTTGCTGTGACTGCGTGACTTCTCTGACATTTAGAAGAGTACCTTACTGATCCAGGGACAGTAATTTAAAATAATAATAATTTAAAAATTAATTGAAAATAATATAATAATGTTGTGTAGTCTATAATACTATAGACACAGCCAGTTTTACTCACTGAAATATTTATTCATGATAAAATAATTACTTTATAATTGTATTGGAGTCTTAGGCCCCGTTTACACTAGTGCGTTTTCGTTTTAAAACGGCGTTTTAGAATGAAAACGATCTCCGTTTACACTATATTTGTATAGTTAGATCCCTATTATTTAGATGGCAGACTCGTCTACGTGCTTGGAGCGGTCGAATGGAGAATCTACCCATACATATCTATGGGTACAACAATGAGCATGATGTTATTGTTTACACGGTCGTCAAGCATACGAGAGAACGTGGGCAGACACGCCATCGTTTTCAAAAGTCTCCGTTTTGGTCCGTTTACACTGAACTCTCTTTTCTTAATTATATGATGTCATTACGTTGCTGTCTTACCGCGAGCCAATCGCTGCATTGCTGATCGTGGTTTCAAGTATCAATACATCTGCCCTTTTCAGGGAACACGAGAACGCGCAGTAATCTTAGACAACTTAATCCAGATATTTTAATCAAATCCGCAAATTCGTTTGAAGAAAGAAATTAGCCAGAGATCAGTTATCAGGATTAGAAGATCTGGCATCTTTTAAATCATCTCAGATGTATTAAGCGAGGTATGAAGAACGGGCCCCAGGTTTTACCCATTTGTCAACAAGTTGTTTGCAATCATTTAAAATGTAAAAACATTTAGTATGACCACTTTTTCTTTCATGTATTTCAATAAGTACAGGTCAGAATAAATATCATTTCATCAGTTTCGTTTTTAATTTGATGCAGACACCAAAATGGGACAGCTCATCTTTGACCCACGTATACATATGTACTATATATGTTCCTAGTTTAGGGACTGCGTAAAAGGGGGTGCTGTAGAACCCCCCTACTCCGAGTTTAAGCATGTTAAAGGCCCCTAATGCTCCAAAACCTTAAAAAATAAATACATAAATGACAATCCTTGAGCAAATATTAGGTGCCATCGAACTTTCAGTGCTTGGGCCCTAATCATTTATACATAAGATCACTTGCCTTTGTACCCCTTCAGCTTGCTCCTTGGTAAATCCTTTTGTTAAGTCTGCAGGTGCTGAATCTTGTTTCTGTGTCTCACGCCGGGTTTGGGATCTGGGGTCAGTTCCATTTGATGCCTTCCTGCAAAATGCATTGTTGTTCCCTGTCGAAGTACCATTCCTCAGCAAGGCTTCCAACAATACTGTCAACAAAACACAAGAAGTTATTGTCAAATAGCAGATTTGAATGCATGTTTTTTTTTCCAGTTCTTAGAACATAAATTTGTTATGTTTTACACAAAAGATCAGAATGTTCTTGGCAATGGTCAGTCTTAAATTGATCTCTAAATATGCCTAGAATTATAAACTAAAGAAACATCCTCTCATTTTCAACTGCTTTTAGAAAATTTCTTAACATGTGTAAATATTTGTATGAAAATAAAGAGATTCAAACTTTAACAGAAACTGAACAAGTTTCACAGACATGTGATGACTCCCTGAATGAGGAATCTCTGATGCATTGCAAATACTCTCTTTAAAGGGGCCATGAACTGCCTCTGTTTTTTTAATTTTGTACTGTTCTCTGAGGTCAACTTATGTTATCAAGATTTTTACATAAAAAAATAATAATAATTTAGAAGTAATAGGCTATTTTCTGTCCTGTTTTTGATCCCCTCATCAGAATGCTCTGTTTAAACAGGCGTGGCGCATTGTAGACTCTGAAGTGAACGCTGTATCCCTCTGTGTTGTGTTTGTTTATTTTTCTCTTTAGAAGATATCTGATCTAGGGCTGCAGCTAACAATTACTTTTATTGTCGACTAATCTATCGATTATTTTTCAATTAATCTATTTATCATTTTCTTAGTTGATGAATTCTTTAGTTAAACTATCAATAAATAATAACAGTAACTGCTAGTAACTGCTATTAATCCTTTAATATTTTATTCAAACATTTTCTCATAATTAATACTTTACAAAAATAAATAATAATAACAAGAAAGAAAGAAAGAAAAAGCGAAAGAAAATAATAAAAGAAAAATAATAAGAAAAGCGAGAGAAAAAAAATAAAAAATAAAAGAGAGAGAAAAAGCAAGCAAGGAAGCAAGAAAGCAAGAAAGCAAGAAAGAAAATTACAGGGCAGTGATACAATACAGTCAAGTCAATAGAAATGCACATTATGGCTGCATTCACAGTTACTGTTTGGGACTGACAGCAGTTGCTTACAGGTGAGAGACTTGAAATGGTTTATTTATTCAGCAGATTAAAACATCTGCTTGAATACATCTGGTATGAATGAACAGCTGAAGTCACAAACGCATTCAGGACGCTAGAGCGACAGAATCAAAAACGGCGTCATAACACCGGGAAGTTTTATCACAGTTGACAGCCCGTTTTTAAATAAATGAGCCAAGTCGAGACTTGTCCTATCCATCACACAGTTAAACAACTAAAAATGACTTTAAATGCTTTGTTAGCGAGTGCAGAGAGCGCGTTTCGTGAGATGCCATTGTGAATCCTGACAATGTAAAGGCGTCAGTTCGGCTATATACACTATATTGCCAAAAGTATTGGGTCGCCCCCTTCTAATGAACAGGTTTGACTACTTTAGTAATTTCTATGAGTACAAATCTTAATGTTAAAGCATATAATGATATTCTAGGAAATTGTGTGCTTCTAAACTTATAGCAACAGTTTGGACAGGACCCTTTTCTATTTTAACATGACAATGCCTCTGTGTATAAGGCAAGGGTCAAAAAGAAAATTATTGATTCAGTCAGTTTGGAAGAACTTGACTGGTCTGCATAAAACCAAGTCCTAATCCCAGTTTAACACCTCTGGTGTGACTGTAAATGCAGACCTTGAGCCAAAAACTCATCATCAAACACCAATGACTTGTACATACACTATATAGACAAAAGTATTGGGACACACCCTTCTTTAGAACAGAAAAATGTACTTCCAAATTTGTGGCAACAACGATGGGAACATAATTCATGTATTTAAAAATTGTATTTCCATCTCTGTTGCAACAGTTTTGGAAGTGTCTAAAATGACTGTTGGTGTTTGGTGATGAGTTTTTGGCTCAAGGTCTGCATTTACAGTCACACCGGAGGAGGTTATTCAACTGGTTAAGATGGGTTATGTTAGACCAAGTCAAACTCTGCACACTGACTGAATCAATAATTTTCTTTTTTGAACCTTGTTATACACAGAGGCACTGTCATGTTAGAATAGAAAAGGGTCCTGTCCAAACTGTTGCTATAATATTAGAAGCACACAATTTCCTAGAATATCATTATATGCTGTAACATTAAGATTTGTACTCATAGAAATTACTAAAGTAGTCAAACCTGTTCCTTAGAAGGGGGCAACCCAATACTTTTGGCAATATAGTGTCTATGCGGTTCTGACTGTCGTATAATAATAAAATGCTCTCTGAACGCAACTCTATGAAGTGATGTTGCCATACTAGCCTTTACCTTCGGCTCTAGACTAGAGCCTTGTTTGGTGTTAAACATGGCAGAAAAACAGTCTTAAGAAGGGAAAACTGCAGGCTCGCACAATGGGCGTGGCTAAAGGTGCGACGCGTCGATGCATTCCATGCTAATCGACGTATTTTCATAATCGACGTAATCGATGATGTCGACGAATCGCTGCAGCCCTAATCTGAGCCTTTAAATCTCCTTTGTAAGAGATACACACGTGGTCAGAATTGTTGGTACCCTTGGTAAATATGATCAAAGAAGGCTGTGAAAATAAATGTGCATTGTTAATCCTTTTGATCTTTTATTTAAAAAAATAAATAAATAAAAATCACAAAAATCTAAGCTTTCATTGGAGAATAAGAATTTAAAATGGGTGGAAATATCATTATGAAATAAATGATTTTTCTCAAATACATGTTGGACACAATTACTAGTACCCCTAGAAATTCTTATGAGTAAAATATATCTGAAATGAGCACACCACCATGATTATGAACATGAAATTATCCAGCCATGGCTTCCTGTTTCACAGAAATATAAAGAGGAGGGAGAACAAAAAGGCCAAATTCCAAATTAATCACCCATCACAATGAGAAAAACCAAAGAATATATTTCTGACGTGCAGAAAAAAATAATTGAGCTTCACAAATTAGAAAGTGGATTTAAGAAAAGAGCTAGAGCAGTGAAAATTCCCATTTCCACCATCAGGGCAATAATTAAGAAGTTCCAATCAACAGAAAATGTTATGAATCTGCCTGGAAGAGGACATGTGTCTATATCGTCCTAATGCACGGTGAGAAGGAGAGTTTGAGTGGCCAAAGACTCTTCAAGGATCACAGCTGGAGAATTAGAGAAAAAGGTTGAGTTTTTGGGTCAGAAAACCTTTAAAAAAAAAAAAAGATCAAACAGCACCTACATCACCACATGTTGTTTGGAAGAAAAGAAAAAGGAAAAAAAGAAAAAAGAAAAAAAGAAAAGAAAAAAAAGAAAATGCTTTCACCAAAAAAACAATCTCCAGCATATTCAGTTGTCAGACACGACTGGAACTTCAAATGGGACTGGCTTCTATGGTCAGATGTAACTAAAAAATTAGCTTTTTAGCAGCAAACACTCAAGATGGGTTTGGTGAACACAGAGATAAAAAGTACCCCATGTGTACAATGAAATATACTGCTGTATTTTTAATGTTATGGGCCTATATTTCTGCTGGAGGTCCTGGACATCTTGTTTAGACACATGGCATCACTGATTCTATCAAATACCAACAGATAAAAAAGCAAAAAGTGACTGACTCTGTCAGAAAACTTATAATGGGCCATGTTTGGATCTTCCAACCAGACAATAACCCAAAAACAAACCTTAAAAACAACACAAAAATGGGTCACTGGGCACAAAACCAAGCTTCTGCTATGGCCATTTCAGTTCTTTGACCTGCGCCCTGTAGAAAATGAGTGGGGTGAACTGAGGAGGAGAAGCACCGTCATGGAGCTGGGAATCTGAAGGATCTGGAGTGATTCTGGATGAAGGAATGGTCTCTGATCTCTTGTCAGGTGTTCTTTAACTTCATCAGGCATTATAGGAGAAAACTCCTGTACTATTTTGGCAGATGGAGGTTTCAAAACATATTGAATAAAAGGGTACCGTTAATTGTGTCCAGTGTGTATTAGAGAAAAACATTTCATAATATTTCCCCCCCATTTTAAATTCTCCAATGAAAGGTTAGATTTTTGTGAATTTTTTGAATAATAGATGCATTTCGCAAATTTCTGTTTATGAATATAATATTTACCTTACAAAATGTAAAAGTTAACGACAAAATCATTTTACTTTTGAGTGAATAAGTACAAATCTTTTAAAGATAGCATGTTGGCTAATTAACATTTCTTTACACAAATAAAAAGGCACTAACATCAGAATAAAAACTAAGAAACAACTCACAATTATAAAACAAATGAGACAAGTCTTCCTCATATGCGTTACAGAAAATGCAAGTATTGTCAATGTCCATGAATTTAGAAAGGGCTACTTTACATGGGTAAACTTTGTGAAGTATTTTGAAATGAACCTCTTTAACTTTGTTAAAAATACAAAATTTGTAAGTATTTGACCAGGTCGCTTTCCAATTAATAACGGAAATTTTTGCAGTCCATAAGAATTTTCCTCTAGGGGAGATTTTGTGTTTTGATTGCAAAATTTGTCTAATATTTTTATTATTGCAAGAGGAAGCAAATATTTCAATACCATTAATTTTTAATTCTGGAAGTACCATTTCATTGCTTCCAAAAAGAGGTGATTATTTTTTAGTTGTATCAACCCATTTGGAATAGCGTTAACCACTTGTTAAAATTCATTAAAGGGAATGGGAAAGTTGTAAACATGCATAAAGTCGTCATAAGGCAGACTGTTTCCACTATCATAGAACAAATCCATAACAAAATATATATTTCTTTCAAACAACCTGTGCAAAAATAAAGATTTATTCCTAGACGTAATGAGACAATTGTTCCATAAAAGCATTTTAAGTGGAGAAAAATTGTGATGGAAACAAATTTTCCAAGCCAATAATACTTGCTCGTGAAATTTGGATAATTTAATAGGTAACTCTCTTGGAAGAAAATTACATCTCAGAAGAAAAGATAACCCTCCAAGTTTTTGAAAGATACGTTGTGGGATAAAGAACCACATATAATTATCATTTTTTAGACAATTTCTTAACCAATTAAGTTTAAAAGTGTTGTTAATGTCAAAACAATGTTACGAGTGCTAGTAAATATATTACAGGTGGTGTGACATCATTGGGTCACATGAGCAGGAAGTTATACGTATTTGAAAATTTTAGAAATTCATTAAAAATACACCAAATTAAATTTTCAAAATCCAAGTCATGTATGATGTGTAGCAGGTTTCTGTGAACATATCACAAGTAGGGTGACATCATAAGGTCACATTACCAGGAAGTTATACAGATTTGTATATTTGAAAAATTAATTCAAAATAGACAAAATGGCATTTCCAAAATCAAAGTCATGTATGATGTTTGACAGCAGGGGGCTGTTTCATAAAACAAGATTACCAAATAAGCCAGGTTTATTTCAGTTAGTCTGACTTATTGTCAGTTGATTTGGTTCAAAATAAGTCAGACTAACTGAAATAACCCTGGCTTATTTAGTAAACTTGTTTTATGGAACAGGCCCCTGGTGTGTTTGAATATATATCACAACTGGTGTGAGATCATCGGCTCATAGGAAGTTATATAGATTTGTATATTTTAAAAATTAATTAAAAATAGACAAAATGACATTTCCAAAATCCAAGTCGTGTATGATGTGTTCCAAATATTACTGAATATATTACAGGTGCCATAACAACACCTGTTTCTATAAGTTAAAAGAAATGGTTGGAGTACAAAGTTACAACAATGTAACAATTCATAGTGAATATCCATCCCATTCACAGCTTAAAATTATGTATTAATGTTTTTTCACATTTTTACATTTTATTTGTATGATGCTTTACATGTTTCGAATCTTGGAATGCATATCTTTTTATATTATGTTTATGCACTTTTGAGACAGTCCCTTAATTTGCTCGGCAAATGTCTAACAAATATCCAGCATGAAACTAATTTTACCGCACCGGCTAAAGATGTTTTGGAAAAGTGTCTTTTCCAAAAACATCTTTAGCTGGTGCGGTAAAATCAACACAATATACCTGTTTTTTTTTTCCTGATGATCATTAAAAACGATAGGAGCACTATGTATTCCTCTGCTAGCCTATGTCGGTTTAATAAAGTATATAAGTTCGTTAATTGCTAGTCTATTTATAATGTATGTGTTTATGCTCTCTGTGTTGTGTAATAATAGCGTTTAGGTGTTTTTTTCCTGCTTTTTAAAATAACCTTTAAAAAAGATAAACAAATCTGCAGCTAGCTTTTGTGCTGGACTAGCCCGTGTACCATTTGTAAAGGATAAATGTATAATACCTTTTGCGTCCTCGGTTGGATAGAGTTTTTCTGCTTTGTTGAGGAATTTCAAAGCCCTGTCTTTATTGCCATCCTCGAGGGCTTTGGTAGCGATTTTCAAACATTTTTCAGCTTCGTCCCGGTTTCCTTCCATCATTTTATCAGCTGACTAACATCAACTTGCCGATTCAGACCAACACTTTCGCTTTCCAATAAATAAATAAAAATATCATTCTTTGACTTATAATGTTTCAAAGTATAAGGTAAATACGGGTTTGCCTCCTGCTTTATTATTATTAAATTTTTGTTGTTACTATTATCATTATTATTATTATTATTATTATATAAAAGATTTAGAGGGGGGTGTTATAACACAATTTCATATGGACTTCCCGTTTTCATATGTGTAAGACATGCTTTTCTTTTATTGCTCTGTTAAAGCAAACCATATGGAGATATCATTTCATCCCAGTTGTAACTACAAGTATTACTTCTAACTATTCTATACTATTCTATTTTCAAATAAATAAAATAACACATTAATTGAAGGATTTGTCATTACTAATTACAAAAATCACAAGATTAATCAGCATTCAACTTAAAATTTTGAATGTAGGCCTGAATGCATAAATAACCCCAGAATGCATAACTGAGGCAAAGAGTATAGAATACCAAGAGGCGAAACTCTGATGCTTTTCGGGTAACAGCCACTAGGTGGCGCTTCGGTAGCGCGGCCGCCATTTTGGGGTGAAAGTTCCAACTGGACAACGTTACAGACAGGGGCGTAGAAAGCTTTTCAAAAGTGCGGGGGATGGATGTGGTTTGTTTGTTAACAATAAAAACGATGAATACAATGACAGAAGGGTACAAAAGGTATAACATACAAGATATAGCTTCCCATTTAAATGAGTGATACTAGAAAAGTATAAAAACACACTCAGAACACACAGAAAATAAGTCAAAACTGTTGTGAAAATACACAACAG
>JAFVLL020016625.1:0-49079 GCA_021397915.2 Tor tambroides
TTATTAGATTTAAAAAAAAAACACCATTTAGTATGTTTTTTAAGCCTTTTGAATTACGGGGACATAGGCAGTGTCCTCATAAACCACCTTCAAATTGTAATACCTCTGTCATACCCATGTCATTAAACAAATTTTGTCCCCGTAAACCACAAAAACCAGAACACACACACACACACACACACACACACACACACACACACACACACACAGAGTTGTCCAGCAGGTGTCAGTGTGTGTCTGAGCACTGTGTGAATCACGGACAGTATGGCCGCGAAGAAGCCGCCGTGTCATCGCGAGATTTCAATCGTTGTCATTATTTCAAAAATGGCGGCAGAGGCGGGATCTGTGCCTGAGAGAGACACAGCAGAAGGGTGAGACTCAATAAAAACATGCTTTAATCAGTGAAAACCCTGATATGAAGTAATTAGAGACGTGATCAGATCTACATCGTACACGTGTGATATTAATAGCGCTGCTGAGCACGTAAACACAACGCCACAATCATTCAAGTGTTAGAATGAAGTGCTGGTGTTTGCTCGATCTCTTTTTGTTTACCATCTTATTTATGTGCTGCTTGATTTTTTTGTCCCCTGAGATGTGTAATTCTATAAATGTTATGTTTATATACTGAACATACTGAGGTTGTTTAATGTATTTTATCATGATTTTACCTCATTTACCTTAAAGGTCCTTGCCAAAACCAAAAATCGTTACGATGAATATGTTTCATTTAATTCTGCTCTCTTTTTGATTTTGTGTTTGTTTTCATAATGATTTAAGCATGAAAGTGCCATGTTTGTGTTTATATTTTTGAAATATATTTACATATGAACAGTAGTGTGGGCGGTGATATGTTAATGAGTTCATGGTTAAGATTACTGATCAGTTGTGGTAGGTTTATATCTCATATTGTCACGTATGTGTGTTTTTGCAGAGATGCATCATTTGGAGATCTGACCACAAACATGGAGACTGAGTCGTCCAGTGGAAAAGAGACTATGGTATGACGTTTGACATGAGGAATCATACACAACCTGAAATCAAGCCACCTTACATTTCTGTTCTTATTGTTAATGATTTATAAGTGGACATTATTGCAAAGGATTTTTATTTATATGTAATATAATGATTGTATCCTTATTATATAATAATATAATGATTTAATATGTTGTTACTATAAATGATTGTATATTTAAATGCAACTTAATATTTTTTAAATTGGCCTCTATTTTTTATTTTTCTTTACGTAGTATATTAATACTTTGAATTAGCCTTTATTTATTTTTTCTTTTGCATTTTTATCACTTGTAATATTAGTTTTTTTTTTATTTTTTTTTTTAGATTTCTCTGTAGCTTTAATTAAGGTTTATTTCAGTTTTATTTTTTGTTTTTAGTACATATTTATGTCAATTAGTTGTCAAAGCAACATTTCTAATTTTTGCAACATTTCTTGTTTTTTTTTATCTATTATTTATATTTTATTTTGTTTCATCACTATTTCAGTTAATTAAATAGTTGTATTTAGTTTAGTTTTAGTTAACAATTACAATACTGCTGCTTAATCCTTTATCAAAATCAATTCCTTGTAAATAAATATAACATTTTGTGGATAGAAAGTCCTAATATTTCATATCTTATTGAATGTCCTGCATCACTTGGACGTACGTCACATTACAGAAGTCAGCTGGCTTGAGAATGTGCTGTTTCATGTTGATTTTCAGCATAATGTAACATTGTGTCTGTGTGTGTCGTCAGGACACGGCGGGTGACAGTTCAGAGGCGGCGGACGCGCAGACAGGCTCTGGAGACGATGAGAACGGCCGTCAGCTGGGGGAAGTGGAGCTGCAGTGTGCGCTGTGCATGAAGTGGTTTACGGCGGACACATTCAGCATTGACACGGCGTACGTTTGTGTCTTGACGCAGATGAACGCGTGTCTCACATGCATGTACTTACGCTGTCCTGTCTGTGTTCTCCTTCCTGCAGAACTTGCCTGCCATTCATGACCAATTATGTGTTTCACTGCAATGTGTGTCACCACAGCGGAAACACATACTTTTTGAGGAAACAAGCAAGTGAGTGGATCAGTTTGACTTGCTGAATTAGTGAACACTTTTGCATGCTGCTGTTTGAATTGTTACGTAGGTGTTCTACAGTATACACTAGGGCTGCACGATTTGGAGAAACAAATCGAATTGAGTTTTTAGGATAAAAATTGTGATTTTAAAATGCAATTTCAAAAAGAAAATTACAAGTTTGATGTGCTTGTTTGTAAGGCTGTGCAATTTGGCCAAACTTTTGAAATTATATATCACTATGACTTTATTATTATTATTATTATTATATTATTTACCCTGATCCTAATTAGTAGAAATAATATTATTATTATTATTATTATTATTATTATTATTATAGTGATAATTAATGGAAATTACTAAATAAAAACAAATGTTATTTTATAATAAGAAATTACATAATAATAATAATAATAATAATAACAACGATAATAATGAAAATAATTTGTTTTAATTACAAAATGTAAAATTTGAATACTAATATTTATATCAGTCTTAATTTCTTCATTTTCAAACGCTAAACTATCAAACTTTTTTAATAATAATAACAGTAATATTATTATTATTACTGTTGTAATTGTTAATTGATTATAAAAATTACAAAATAAAAACAAAGGAAATATTTCTTTTGCAATTAAAAATTTACATTGCAACTGTTACAATACTAATATTTACCTTAATTTCGTAATTTTCAAACATTAAACCATCAAACATTTATTAATAATAATAACAGTAATAATTAGTATTATTATTACTGTGATAATTGCTTATTTTATAAAAATGGCTAAATAAATACTAAAAAAGTTACTTTTGCAGTTAAATAATAATAATAATAATAATTTTAGTTTACAACTGTTACAATACTAATATATTTACATGCCTTCATTTCTTTATTTTCAAATGAGAAACTATCAAACTTGTGTAGCTCCAGGATCTGTATTGTATTCAGCACATAGGCCCCCCCCCCTCCCCATCATCTTTAACGTTTAATGGTTTTATCCACAGATCTGAAGGAGATGTGTCTCACGGCTTTGGCAAACCTGACGTGGAGGTCCAGAACTCAAGAGGAGCATCCCAAAACAATGTTCTCTAAAGATAAGGTACGCTTTCAGCTGTAGTTAAGTCAGTGCAGTGCCATGTGTTTCTTGTTGTGGTTTCAGTGATGTTATTTGTTTTGTTGTGAAGGACATCATACCTTTCATTGACAAATACTGGGAGTGCATGACGACCCGTCAGAGGCCCGGCAAACTCACATGGCCCAATAATATCGTCAAGACTATGGTGAGTCATTTGAAATGACTTTTTTCTTTTGTGTCTGTAATGTGGTTTATAGAGCTTTAGAAAGGCTGACTTGTGTTGTTTGAACTCAGAGTAAAGAGCGTGATGTTTTCCTGGTGAAGGAACATCCAGACCCTGGCAGTAAGGACCCTGAAGAGGACTATCCCAAGTTTGGCTTGCTTGATCAGGTGATTGACTTTGTTGACACAAGGCTGAGTAGGACACTTCAGAATCACACACCACTTCTTAATATCATGAAAATCTGACATGCTCTTCATGCCAGAGTCTGGTATCTCTTAAATGTGTTTTATTAAATTGTGCTTTTTAGGGTCACTTATTATTCCACACTCTCAAAAGAAATGAACTCGTCAACCCTGAATTCATTTTAGAGTTTTTAAGTAATCTTTAAAAGTCTTAAATAAGTTGAATTGCACTTTTATAGTATTTCAGCTTGTTACTCGATCAGAAAATAGCCAAGGAAGCTAACATTAAAACACTAACCAACCAACTTGCTTGCATTATATTCTTGGATATTGCTAAAGTACTTCAAAAGCAACTTTTTTTTTTTTTTAATGTCTTAAACTTTTGCTGTCTGATCATGTAATTTGTCAAAATGGAGATGCTGAGTTGATATTACATTATGTATATACAAATTACAGTAATAGGGTACATGTTGTTATTGTAAACTAATACTAATGAAAACATTTTATAAAAAATCAAACTAATAAAACTAATAATTGCTAATTAAAATAAAATTGTAAGTGTTAGTTGAAGTACTAAAATTAGTAAAACTAAAACTGAAATAAAAATATATAAATAAATATTTGGAAAAAAAATAAAACCCAATAAAAAATGACAAAAGCACATAACAAAATGACTAAAACCTAAACTGAAAATATAAAAATAAAAGATCATTTAAAATATGAATAAATACTTCAACCTAATATGTACATAACACTAAAATGACATTGGTACAATAGTATTCTTAAAAAAAAAAAAAAAAAAAAATCCTAGTGGTTAAGATTGGAATAAAATATTAGCATAATGTGGGGTTCATACTGTATACTGGTTATTTTTAAATAATGTATGAAATAGTGCAGTAGGCAGCAATTAACAGTAGTATGCCATTAGTATGTTGCAGATTTAATGCAATGCACAGTTATTTAGCATTTTAATCCAGTCTCGGAAGGCCAGTCAGATAATGAATCACTGGGATGGACTGCATTGTGGGATACAGTATTCTGTACCCTGTGCTCTGGTTGTAGGTCATCGGTGTATTTTATGCATACTGAAAATGTATGAACAATTTTAGGTGGTAAAACAATTTTCACTCAGAAACTGCTTGTAAATTTCACAAATATTCACAAAAGTGGCAAGTAACCCACTCAACTGAACGTGAAATTTTGAAATTTTTTTGTTATACTTTGTTCCGTATCTGGTTTTACTCAGGATCTGGCCAATATTGGACCGTCGTATGACAACCAGAAGCAGATGACGGCCATCACGGGTGCTGGAGGGTTAAATGGTAAAACTCTCCTCTAAACTCCAGAAATGATTAAAGCTGTATATTTGATTCCATTGCTAAGGGAGTGTCTTTAAAGCTGTGCGTTGTATTCCAGGTGGATCGACTTTTTCAGGTGAATATGGAGTGTTTTATGTGTGGCTTTAGAAATGGAAGGCTGATGTTTGGTGCTCCTGTAACTTCCCCATCGCTTTGCATTGACCTTTGCTTGTGCTCGTCTGCTCGATCTGCAGCACTAATTCATGTTTGTGTGTGCTTGCGCCCCCTCTCTTCCCTTTCAGACACTGAAATCTAATCGTCATGGCTTTTGGCACATATGAATGGACTGAGGCATATTGCTTTGACGCTTAATTGTGTTTGTCAAACGCTGTGGCCTTTAGATTGAACTCGATCCCGGGCTGCTCTGCAAGCGTTTAAGTTCTTGTTGGATGATCAGAGCGTGTGAATCAGGCTGAGGTTGAATCTGCATCTGAGACTCTGTTTCTGTCACAGGTGGACTTCCTCCAGCTGCTACAGGTAAAGGCCGAGGAGCCAAACGCAAACAACAGCAGCAACAGGACGGAGCCGCGGCTGGAACGGCCAAGAGAACACGCAGGTACCACAACAAGCGCATCTTAAAGTCAAAATGAAACGAAAATCAACTGTAGTTTGTAAATGCATGCTATTGATCTTGCGGTGAATGATTCATTTGTGAATGTTTTATTGTTTCATTGTTTTTTTGGACACCATAATGTTTAATCAAAATGTCATCCACTGCAAACTTGAAATCATTTTAGAGTGTGATGCCTTGAGTCTCCATCCTACATTTTTTTTTTTTTCTCTTTCAATCTGTTATTTTTGAATGTACGTCATAAAACCGAGGAAAAAAAAAGATCTGGTGATTTTATTTTGAATTACCCTTCTCATGCACACTATCAAATATTTTAAAACATTTTTTTACGATTTTTTAAAATATTTAAACAAAGATTTTAAATATTTAAAAAAATTTCAAAAAATGTTTTAAACTTTTTAAAAACCTTTTTTATTTATTTACTTATTTATTTTTTTTAATTTTTGTAAATTCCTCCAAGATTTTTTTGCAAAAAATGTGTCAAATTACTAGAATTTATAATTTGATTCAGGTAACACTTAGCATTATGGTTAATTAAGTAATTAATTAACATGGACTAGCAATGAATTTTTTTGCATTTAATAATTTTAGGTAATGTTAATTTCATTATTTACTAATACATTATTAAAATCAAAAGATGTGTCTGCTAATATTATTTAACAGAACTGAGCTAACATGAGCTAATAAGGAACAGTTGTATTTTTATTAACTAACGTTAACAGATTAATAAATACTGTAACAAATGTATTGTTCATTGTTAGTTAATGTTAGTTAAAGCATGACCTAATGGAACCTTATTGTAAAGTGTTACCAATATTCTCATTCTCGAATTTGGGTTTTTCACCCAATTTTTGGCCAAGATTTCTTCACTAAAATCCCCAAAATAGGTAATTTAGAACAAAAGACATTTTAGTTAAATTATAACTGATTGTGTTATATAAATCTGAATGTGTTTTACTCTGTTTTAGTGACCCACTGTTCTCAGCACAGCGCCTGCCACCTCATGGTTACCCTCTTGAGCACCCCTTCAACAAAGACGGTTATCGCTACATCCTCGCCGAGCCGGATCCCCACGCTCCCGACCCGGAAAAACTGGAGCTGGACTGTTGGGCCGGGAAGCCCATCCCTGGAGACCTGTACCGCGCGTGTCTGTACGAGAGAGTGCTGCTGGCGCTGCATGACAGAGGTGCATGTGCCATCCACAACATCTGACCTAAATATTACCTCTACAGTCAAACCAAAAATGATTCAGACACCAGGGGCCAGTTTTACTAAACAGGGCAAATTAGTGTGAGAGTGCAATTCCAAAACAGCGTGTTTCTTTACTAACAAACTCAAATTAAAGAACACAGACGCAACATCTCATTTACATATCGACCAACGCAATATACCAAGCGCAGCGCAAATTAGAGCAGTCTCAAATAAAGAAGCCACAGTATGTTGAAAAAAATGAAAGAGTTGCAAGAAGTTTTGATAGAGCTGGTATTGCGTGACACCTAGTTGAGGGTTCCAAGTTGTCTTTTATTTCCTGAAGCAAATAAAAATAACATGGCTTATCAAAAGATATTTTCATGTTCTTCTTGCATTCCAAATAAATGAATATGTGTGGAAAAAATCCTGTCCTTCTACCACGCGCTCTCTGTTCTCTGCGGTGCCTCCTCTAGCAACAATAATTGCTGCCATTTCAAGTGCAAAATAGTTTGACATGCTTTTTTTGGGTGTTAAATAATGGCACAAATACCAGTAATTAGACTAGCGCAAATGTTAGTAAATCTCGTTGCGTGATTCATTTGAATACTCTCCTCCCATGAATTTAGCATCTGAAAGGGAAACTCCAAAAATGCATATTCAATAAGGTCAGGCGCAAAAATAACTGTCCATGCCTTTTCAGCGCTAATTCACCACTGCGCGTCTTTAGTAAAACCTGACAGTACTATTTTAAGGCCAAATGACGGTTTGCGCTGGTCAAGCTGTTAGTAAAACTGGCCCCAGATATAATTTTTGATATTTTTTTTTTTGCTAGTAGGTGCAGGACACTATATATATATGATTTATGTAAGTGAGGATAGCAAAATAAAGTAACCTGTGACATATTATACCCAAAAATTCTTCATACAGTAAATTTTGGACCAAAAATTAGATTTGACACTTTGACCTGACCATGTTTTGTTCCATACCTTTCTGTCAAAGTTATCTGACATTATCAAGATGAATTATCACTTTAACTCTGAGTTCTTGTCATATTTTGTTACCATTTTCTAAACTATAGCGGATAAACTGATAATGTGAGAAATGTTGAAATGTGTCTGAATCAATTTTGGTTTGACTGTAATTCAGCTCCACAGCTAAAGATTTCAGATGACCGCTTGACGGTGACTGGAGAGAAGGGCTACTCGATGGTCCGAGCGTCTCATGGGGTCAGAAAGGGCGCGTGGTATTTTGAGGTCACTGTGGACGAGATGCCGCCGGACACATCTGCTCGACTGGGCTGGTCTCAGCCTTTAGGTCTGTCCTGTAACAGCACTGCTAACAGATACAGAAGTGTCTGTGTATTTACAGCGTGTCATCATGTGTCTTTCATCTCAGGAAACCTTCAAGCTCCTCTGGGTTACGATAAGTTCAGCTACTCGTGGCGCAGTAAGAAAGGAACGCGCTTCCATCAGTCCATAGGAAAGCATTACTCTGACAGCTACGGACAGGGCGACGTCTTGGGCTTCTACATTGAGCTTCCAGACGACACTGAAACCGCCAAGGCTCTGCCTGACACGTACAAGGACAAAGTATGAACGAATGAAATAATTTGCTTATTTAGTTGTTTATTTGACTTTCAGCTGAAAATTTACTCAGGCCATCCAAGACGTAGATGAGTTTTTCTTCATCAGATTTGGCATTCCATCAGTGTCTCAGCAATGCATCCTCTGCAGTGAATGGGTGCCGTCAGAATGAGAGTCCAAAAAGCTGATAAAAACATCACAATAATATCCACACCACTCCAGTCCATCAGTTAACATCTGGAGAAGACAAAAGCTGAAACAAATCCATCAAAGCGCTTTAGATTTGATTAATCAGATTAGTAGAACAACTTTTTCCGTTTTAATTTTCTGATGAAAATCTTTTTCACTTTTGGTTAAAAAATAAGCATGTTGTTGGATCGCTGATCTTAAGTGGTAATATTGCTTTTTCTCAAAGGCGCTGATCAAATTCAAAAGCTACTTGTACTTTGAAGAGAAAGATTACGTGGATAAGGCCGAGAAGAGTTTAAAACCCACCAGTTCCAGCCGAGTGAGTGTTTCACTGCATGGTATTTGGTTATTTGATTGTGATGTCATCACTGATTCATGATTGTTTTTTTTTTTTTTTTTTTTTCAGATTATATTTTTTAAGAACGGAGCGAATCAAGGTGTGGCCTATGAGGATCTGTTTGAGGGCATGTACTACCCCGCCATATCCCTCTACAAGAGCTGCACAGTATGTGAAAACTGCCTGAAAGTTTTTAGTTTTTTTCCTGTTTTGTGGGAGTAAATCTAGGCAAGCAATATATTTAAACATATCTAATTGATTGCTTTAGATTCAAAGCTGAATTTTCAGCATCATTACTCCAGTCTTCAGTGTCACGTGATCCTTCAGAAATCATTCTAATATGCTGATTTGCAGCTCAAGAAACATTTCTGATTATTATCAGTGTTGAAAACAGTTGTGCTTTCGACTATTTTTGTGGAAACTGTGATACATTTTATTTTTAAAGTTGAAAAGAACAGCATTAATTTGAAATAGAAATCTTTTGTTACATTATAAATGTCTTTACTGTCACTTTTGATCAATTTAATGCGCCCTTACTGTATTTAAAAATGTAAATATTTTCTCCATTCCAGCTAAGCTAAATAAGTTTGTTCCGCTGTATATATTCTGTATATGCTCTGTACATACACTAGATGGTGCACCATGAAAGAGTTGAGATGATGTTGAAAGGATTATGTCACACATATGTGGATATGTATGATCTTTCATGCTGTTTCCTCTCTTCAGGTGTCTGTTAATTTTGGACCTCACTTCAAATGCCCACCAAAAGACATCAAGTATCAGCCGGTGAGTGTGAAATCCAAAGTTTTTCTTTTAACACTTGATTACTTATATTTCCTGTTGGCATTTTCCCAAATAAGGGCATATTTCTTGTAGGGCTCTGAGATGTTTATGTTGTAGCTGATGTTTTGTGCACATTAAATCATTGCAGTACCACACTGATGGTTCTTTTTATAATGATACAGAGACTAAAATCATCTGTCAGGGTTCCCACGGGTCCTTGAAATCCTTGAAAGTTTGTGAATCTGAAAAAGACATTTCAAGGCCCTGGAAAGTTTTTGAAAATAAACATACATAGGTACAGGTCCTTGAAAGTGCTTGAATTTATTTTGTGCAAGAAGTTTTCTGGGAAGAAATTCCATGTTATTCCCTCCGGTCCACTAATGTGTTATTTCGCCAACACTTCGTATGCATATTAGCTTGCTTGATTTACGTTAGTTACACGCATTTACGCGTTACGTCAAGTGTTTCCCGCGTGAGGTACTTTGTGTTGTACGTTGCCATGACATTTGCGCGTGCACAAAACTACTACGATGGTACCTCAACGTATCACAGACACTCTGTGTTCAATAAACATAAAACATTTGTGATAATCTGTTGCCCAAATATTTTATTTAATGTAATGTTGAATTGCTTTGTTTGTTAAGATAACGTAAACCCGCGAGGCAAGAAAAACTTAAAAGCATATAGGGGTGTGCAATATATATCGTCTGCGATAATATCAGAATTGTTGTTTTAACGATGTGCGATTTGACATTATCGAATATTTTGCAAAAACTATTCAAAACACTACAGAGTGTTTATGTAAATCTGTAAATATGTATGTAAAAAATATAAATCTGAGCTGTTTCAACTGAAAGAAACTTGCACTGACTGATCTTAAAACATGTCAGTGCCTTTGTTTTGTCTCAAGATGCACACCAGTGATGTTTTTTTCTGAGGCATGATTATAAAAATTACTTAAATGTCCTAATTGAACTATAGCCTAATCCTGGTTTAGGCTAAGCCCTGTCTATGAAACCAGGCCTTAGAGTGCGTTCTTTTACTCACTGCATGATTCAGTCTATTAAAATGCATTTAGAATGATCACAAATTCAAGACATGGGGGCAGAAAATGTGTATATTTATACCACTTCATATAGTTAATCAATTTTTTTTTTTTTACAACAGCTCAATAAACAAGAAGTTATTTAAGAGACTTAAGTATTGCCTTACCATATTGCCTGTTTTTGCTCTATTTCGCCAACAAAAATCATTGCAAACACAGCCACAGCTCTGTTTCGCATCTCTGAGCGACATGATGAATCAATGGCCTTTCGTTCCTAAATGAATCAACCGTTTAAATGACTCGGTTCAATCGCAATGACTCACTTATTAACAGTGACTTGCTGCCACCTATTGGCGGTTTTAATTTCACATTTTGACTTTTTTTTTCATGTTTTAAATCATTTCAAATATCAATATTCAACGTTTTATGATTAATATAGTAAACCGTTATTTATGCATTTGTAATTGCAGGTTATTTCTTGCATTAAACAGTGTGTAAATACATCTAAATGCCACTTCAGATGCAGATTCTGTGTCGATTTCATTTGCTCGCTAACAGCCCAAATGTCTTATTATTCTAATTCACTGATTAAATGTAAGAATTTGACTCAAAAGATAATGGACACTTTTAGAAGGAAAAAAAAAAAAAGGCTTTATAAAGGTAAAAATGCCCATAAAATGTAAAAATCAGTTTAAACTTATTGGAAAAGATTAATTTCTATCAGTGTGAACTGGCCACCACACAGAATATGAAGAATATCAAAAACTTTAGGAGTCAGCTGTCCACGGCAGTCCTTAAGGTACCAGCACAATAACACACTCAGCAAAATATCATCTAATTATCGTTATCGATGAAATCCCAGAAAATATCGAGATATTATTTTTTTGTCAATATCACACACCCCTAATATTCATATATCTTAAAACGTCTGGTTACACGAGCCTAAGCTCTTTTCAATAAAATCCATGCAAAAGTTAATATCAGATCATTTTAGAATACAGTATAGGATGTACCGAATATTCTTCAGTTTTATGCAAAACAGAAATAGGACAAATAGAATATCAGATCTCTGTCATATTGCCAAAAATAAATGTTTTTTGCATAGCTGTGTTTGACACATGAAAACTGTAACACGATGTAACCTTTCTGTCACTTGAAATGTGTGCCACATTAAGTCCTTGAATTTGAGGGTACTGGACCTGGAAAGTCCTTGAAAGGTCCTTGAATTTGAAGTTAACCAAGGTGTGGGAACCCTGATCTGTACTCCACCGGCTTTGGCTCAGCCCTTTAATTCTAGGGAAGGCATTAATGCATACAGTGAGATTCTAGTGAACCGTGTTCTTCGGTGTTCATGGGAACTGTCTGGGAAGGGCCTCGTTTTTGTTCTGCTTAAATCTTTTTGTAAAAGAATAAATTGCTGTGCATTACTGCGTCATGATGTATGCAGTGTTGTTATACTATCATTGAGACTATTATTTTTTTTTTAATATTTTCAATTCATTTTGAAGTTTTAGTAATTGTTGTTTTTGTCATTTTTATTTTTTTATGGTTAGTTTTAAAGTGTGTGTAAATAGTTTTTATTCATTTTCGTTTGGGTTTTTATTTTAGTAAATCAAGTTAAACTAAATGAAAAAATTGAAAATGAGAAATGTTGCTTTGGCAACTAGCTAAGATAAAATAATTCAGTTTTTTTAATTTATATAGATTTTATTCATTTTCGATTCAGTTTTTTTATTTTAATTAATCAAGTTAAACTAAATGAAAATTAGAGGTAAACATATCATTTTTTACACATTTTATTTCAGTTAACTTTTTTATGGTTTTAATTTTTGTCAACTACAATAACCCTGTATACATGTGCATTTAAAATGATCAAAATGATTACATATGAATTTTCCTTGTTTATTTAGTAAAAGCAGGGGAAAGTATACATTGATATTTTGAACTATTGTTTTTCTCTCTTTTCCTTTCTGCTTTAGATTTTGAATTTATTTGGCAACAATGACTGTTGAATTTTTATAAGCCATTTTAGTGCAAATAGATCAATATCAATATTTTGAATTTCACCTTAAAGTATCATTATATTTTAGCTATATTACCCAATAACAATCTGGAATGTTTTGAGCCGTTTTACATTATCGCACCATTTTCATGGTCTTTTTTTGTTGTATATCATCAGATGAGTGACATGGGTTGGGGTGCTGTGATTGAACACACACTGGCCGATTTGCTGTACCACGTAGAGACAGATGTAGATGGCCGACGGAGCCCACCGTGGGAGGGTTAAATCCATGCCAAATCCACCACCGATAAGGCTGAAAACATCCTCTTCATGTACCATTCTCAACAGCACACAGCATTTTTTTGTTATTTTTTAATAAATCATTTGGTTACAGTTGAATTCTCCCCTTATTTTCCATGCAGGATTCAAAATGTCTTTCTCATAAGTCAGCTTGCATTTCTCATATTCCCGTTTTCATTTTCTGAAACCTCACATTGCACCAGATTGTAATGTTGATAAATGAATCCAGCTAGAGAATGTTGTGTTTGAGGTTTCAGATGGTTTATCTTTTGTGTAAGCTCATATTAATGGTTACGTATTACGTTTCCTCATACTGCAGGTTTATTTTAGTATCAGTCAAACGATTTCATTTCCTTCATTCAGTGAATTTCTTTCCCTTGAAACCGCTCGAGTCCTGTTTGATTCGACTGTACGTTAACCTGTTCAAGTCTGATGTTGAGTTGTGTGTGATGTGGGGTGTGTTTAAGTGTTCTCAGATGCCATGGGTTTCCATTCATGGTTTTTATCAGTTGTTTATTTGGTTTGGTTTGTAGTCATTCAGGTAGATGTAAAATATGATCTTTTTTTGTAAACCATGTTTTATACACAAACTTGTTTTAATAAAGTAATCTAAAGGATTATAAATGGCATTTTTATTTTCATGCATGTATATTTTGTGATATTTCAACACTGTGACAATTCAGTATTTATTAATGCAACAACCAGATTTGGTCTTTTATTTACAGTTTGAGAATATAAAACATCAAAAGTGTTTTTTGTAATATGAAAGCATGGAAAAAAAGACAATTAGTGCACTGATTTTCTTTTATTTACAAATTGAGCATATAAAACATCAAAAATCTTTTTTTTTTTTTTTTTTTTTTTGGTAATATGAAAGCATGAAAAAAGATCATTTGCACACTGATTTTGTCTTTTATTTACAAATTGAGCATATAAAACATCAAAAATCTGTTTTTTTTAAAAATTTTTTTATATGAAAGCATGAAAAAAGATCATTTGCACACTGATTGTCTTTTATTTACAAATTGAGCACATAAAACATCATAGCATAAAAAAAAGTACCCAAACCCTGCAGAGTAGGGTTTGTAATACAGTAAAGTTACACAAGTCTTACACTGACACTTTTAACAACCTCTCCAATAAAGAAGCCATCGTGTCTTTTACATGAATCAGAAATTATGAGGATAAAAAGGACAGTGTTTTATTTAGTCCTCTTCTGCAGAAGTCATTCAGAACCCTGACTGGATGAGGAGCGACATATGGGTTCAGCTGACGGCCCCCTGTGCTACAACAATGGAGATACAAAGGAGAAGATTTTTTTTATTATTATTATTTACTCTGTGAATTTTACCTGCAAATGACATTAATATTCCATATTATTAACTGAAAATGACATCCCTTGCTCTCCTTGGCGCGTTTGTAAAGTAAGTAGTGAGATTCGATTTGATTCGTAAATAAACCGTTGCTTTTTCAACTCAAATTCAACTCAAACAAATTCAACTCATACTCCGGTTGTTGGATGGAGAAGATTATCAGTGTATGTCAATTAAGGAGAAGTTACATTTACCGATAATCGGCGAATTTTCATGGGCGAAAACAATTTGTGTCAATAGTCAAATCTTCAACATATTTGGCATGACATTCATTTTAAGAGCTATTTGTGGAGCAATAAATATGCGACAAAAGTTACAGGAATTTTGGAACAGGTGAGAGTTATTTAAATAAAAAAAATAAAAAAAATTAATTTGTAAGTTGTAAATAACCTAGAATATTCTTTTAATCAAAGCACTGTCACATTTTTTGTAAATTGTGGCTTTTGCAAAGTCAGAATTATAAGATATAAACTCAGAATTCAGACTTTTTTCTTGCAGTTGCGAGTTTATATCATAATTCTGACTTGTGACTTTTTATCTCACAATTCAGATTTGTTCTTCTCAGAATTCCGAGAATCGCAAGATGTAAACTTGCGAGAGAAAAAAATCATAATTTGTAAATGACCTTTGAATATTCAGTATAATCAAAGCACTGTCATACAAAACTTTCGTTAATTGTAACTTTTTATTTCACAATTCTGGAAAAAAAAAATTCTCGCAATTATGAGTTTATAACAATTCTGACTTTTTCTCGCAATATTGAGTTTATATCTCACAATTCTGACTTTTTCTCGCAATACTGAGTTTATATCTCACAATTTTGACTTTTTCTCGCAATATTGAGTTTATATATAACAATTTTGACTTTTCCTCGCAATATTGAGTTTATAGCTCACAATTCTGACTTTTTCTCGCAATATTGAGTTTATAGCTCACAATTCTGACTTTTTCTCACAATATTGAGTTTATATCTCACAATTTTGACTTTTTCTCACAATATTGAGTTTATATCTCACAATTCTGACTTTTTCTCACAATACTGAGTTTATATATAACAATTTTGGCTTTCTCTCGCAATATTGAGTTTATATCTCACAATTCTGACTTTTTCTCGCAATATTGAGTTTATATCTCACAATTTTGACTTTTTCTCGCAATATTGAGTTTATATAGCCTATCACAATTCTGACTTTGCGCAATTGCGAGTTTATATCTTACAATTCAGATTTTTTTTCTCGCAGTTGTGAGTTTGTATCTTGCAATTTTTGGAATTATTATCTAGCTCAGTCGGACCAATTGAGGTGTTCACATGAAGTCTTTTCAATCAAATTACTAACCAACTATTTGTGTGCATGTAAACATAGCTAGTTTGTGTGTAATAAAGTGCAGAGTTGTCATTTGAAGCGGCTCCTTACACGTCTCTTGAAGATCCGGTTCAGCAGCCGGTGCCGGCCATATTCAGTAGGGCTCTGTTGGATGAACTGAGTCTCGGAGCGGGGCTGTGGGATCACAATGCTGCGGTCCAGATCCGGTGTTCTTGTTCCTCGAGGCCCGAACACATTCAGGTCTTTGAAACACTCGGTCTCTATCATCTAAATGAATTTTATAAAAGCACATATGAGAAGTTGAGCATAAATTGTTCTTCATGCTCTGATGTTTGCTCCTTACCTCATTCTGCCAGGGCACAGGCACGCTACCCGTGTTAAACTTGCTGTAGAAATTTTCATCCACCTCATTGAGGCTCACCCCTTTAACTGTAGAGAACTGATCGATGTCCAGGACGTCTGCGCAGTAAACGGCTCTTGGCTGGCGGAGAAAATAACATCACAGGATTGTTTTCAGGTGAAAAACCAGCATTTACATAGAAAACGTGGCGGCACCCATAGGTCATCATTCTGTCTTTATACAGAATATAAAAAAAGAATAAAATTGAATTAAATAGGCTGAATTTTCTTTAATATATATACACTGCTGTTTAAAGGTTTGGAGTCAATATGATTTTTTTTTTTTACAGAAATGAATACTTCTAGTGACAATAAAGACATTTCTAATGCTACAAAAGATTTCTATTTCAAATAAATGCTGTTCTTTTGAACTTTCTATTCATCAAAGAATCCTGAAAAATAAAATGTATCAGTTTCCAAAATCTATGAATCGGCACAACTGTGTTAAACATTACTAATAGTCAGAAATGTCACTCACGTCAGGAACAAAGGGCGGCGGCATCATTCCTGCCTCGAGCCTCGTGAAGTTGATGTCCTTAAAGAACGCGTGACCTTTGATGACCTCTGATCCTTGCCCAGATTTGCAGCCCAATCTCTCCTTTGGGTTTTTAGCCAGGAGCTAAATCATAAAACAATTCAAAATGTTTAAAGTATTCTTTTTAAATTGAAAGTAAGACCTAATCAGACCGAGTGGTAGATTAGATCGGATCATATCAGTGAAATCAGAGGAGGATTGTACTGATTCAACAGTGCATAAAATGCAGCCTCACGCTTTTGCAGATGCATTTGGTGTCCTCGTCGAACTTCTTCCCGTAATTCTCGATCATCTCCAGAACGCGCCTTTCCATCTCCTGTCTCGGCACTCGTTCCTTGTGGTTGCGGAACGGAGGATTTCCGTCCGTCATCTCGTAAATTAGACACCCGAGGCCCCACCAGTCCGCACTTACACTATAGTATGTGTTTGTAATGACTTCTGGTGCTAAACATGTGAAAAAAAATTACATAAAGAAAATCAAATCTAATGTAGGACTATTAAGAGTTTTTTTTTATTATTATTTAGACTTTAATGATAATTAAACATATTTCATCCTAGGTATCATTACTTTAAGGTCTTGCAAATATTGATGGTCCTAAAAATTGATTTATTTTTGAAAGAAATAATATTTCTGTTCAGCAAGGATGCATTAAATTGATTAAAAGTGAGAGTAGTTACATTTATTTGTTACAAAAGATTCCATTTCAAATAAATGCTGTTCATTTGAGCTTCATCAAAGAATCTTATATTAGAATGATTTCTGAAGGATCATGTGACGCTGAAGACTGAAAATTCAGCTTTCATCACAGAAATAAATTACATTTTAAACTATGTTAAAATAAAAAATAGTTATTTGAAATTGTAATAATATTTTACAAAATCAGTTTTACTTTATTTTTATCAAATAAATGCAGCCTTGGTGAGCAGAAGAGACTTTGTGCAAAAACATATATATATATATATATATATATATAAATCTCAAGTATAATTTACTAAGATGGTTTTCATACCCATGTATCCCACTGTTCCCACTCTGCCCTTCACAAGTTTTTCTTCTGGCAAGATTACGGCTAGTCCTAAATCAGAGATCCGAATGTGACCTGAAAACAGGGACAGATGACAAAATTATGATTAACACCACATCATCTAACAGGTAAAAAAAAAAAGGGGTGGGGGGAAGGATATCAGTTTTTTAATCTTTCTAGGCTGAGAACTATTTCTGTGATCTAGACTTTGTTTATTAAATACCTGGAAGGAAAAGTTCCTGATAACAGTTCTTTATACACTTTATATCGTTATATCACCAAAGATACTAATATGTATGTACCTTTTTAAAGGGATAGTTCTCCCAAAAATGAAAATTCTGTCATCAAGTACTCACCCTAATGTCGTCCCAAACCCGTAAGACCTTAATTCATCTTCAAGACACAAATGAAGATATTTTTAATGAAATCCGAGAGCTCTCTGACCCTCAATAGACAGCAATGTAACTGAAATGTTTCCAGACCCAAAAACATAGTAAGGACATCGATAAAATAGTCCATGTGACATCAATGATTCTGATGACAGAATTTTCACTTTCAGGTGAACTATCCCTTTAACTATGAAAGCCTATTATTTCTGTACCATCGAATAAAAAAATAATAAAAGTAATTGTGACTTTTTATCTCATAATTCAGAGTTTTTTCCTTCTGAAAAAATTCTGAATTCATATCTTACAAACTTTTATATCTTATATCTTACGTTTTTCTTGCAGATATATATAAGTTGTGAGATACTTAACAATGACACCAAAACATTTGGCGACGACCCTCCACTATTTAAGCACAGAAACAAACACTTGATCTCATGCAACAACATTTTAATATATGTAAGTTTAATGCAAGAGCGCAAAGACTTTTTAAGGTCATTGTATTTAAAAGTAGGAGCAGAATTTTATGCAGCAGGTTAATGATGTCAAACGCAACAATCGTTCAAACTGACGAATGAAAGTCATAATGAAAGTCATTTTGGAGAAATATTTCCTGGTTGATTATGCCAAAAATAGAAGGTTCAGGGAAATTTTAGATCCTGAAGGGAATGTTACAAAGCTTGTATGGGCAGTTAACGTCTTTTGTTTTTATGGGGAAGTTGACATACCATTATCATCCAGCAGAATGTTTTCTGGCTTTAAATCCCTGATAGAAACGAAACAAAACATGTAATTATGAGACAGGCTTGAATTGTTTGGCTCTTTCTCACAGGTAGATTACTGGAAACTGGAATCCAGCGCATTAAGAGTGGTACGACAGCTCTCAGTTTTATGACCTACCTATAAACTATGGACTTTTTATGAAGATGGCTCAAGCCGCACAGGATCTCAGCAGCATAAAACTGTACTCTTTCTTTGTTGAGCCCCTCGGTGCCCATGTTATAGATGTGAAACCTCAGGTCTCCTCCGTTCATCAGCGTCAGCACCAGGCAAAGAGCCTCTTTCGTCTCGAAAGCGTATGCTAAACTGACCTGACACATTCAGATAAACACACAGACCGCAAAATCATACAAACAGCTCATAGTTCATTACAAAATCAAAAATGAGATTAAGAATAGCAGAAAAAAAAGAGAATTAGAAAAATTGATTTTTACTGCTACAAAAAATATATTTTTTTGCATTTTGACTTAATTCTCAAATTCTCTTTACTGTAATACACACACATACACACATATATTACAGTTCAATAAATATAGTAGTAATTAATATAGTAGTATTTATTGAACTGTAAAAAAATTGTATTTATGTGTGTGTGTGTGTGTGTAAATGTTAAATGTATGATAAATCTTAAATTAATGATATACACACACACACATATATATATATTCATTATTTTTATGTATCTGTATTCTTTTAGGTCTATATTTTTTCATACATACACTATAAAAAACATAAGAATGTGTATACATACAGTTATTTTATATATAGCTTTTGTATATATTTATTGTACTGTAAAAATACTTAATTATTACTATTTATATGTAAAATGTATTAATTTGTACAGTACAATAAATACTACTATGATGTAAACATATATACAAGTATGCATATAAAAGCTATATATAAAACAGCTGTATGTGTACACATTAAGTTCTTTTTATACAGTATGTGTATAAAAAAAAGACTTTTATAGAATTTTTATAGTAACTTCTGTATATATGTTTTAAATATATTTATAAAATCTTCTTTCTGTCTTTGATTTCCGAGTGAAATTTGACCTGAGCCTGTTTTGTGAGATTCAACGAAGCGGAAATAGTCATTTAAGCATAAACATTTACGTCAAAAACTTGACTATCAGACATGGTTACTGATAATAATCATAAATCTCACCACAAATCTGCTGTTGACCCGCTCTAGAATCTGTTTCTCATTGAGGGCCATGGCTTCCCCTCTCTGCTTCTTAATACGCTTCTTCTCCAGTTTCTTACATGCGTACATTTTCCCTGATGCTCGGGACTGATACGCACACACCTGGAATCAGAGGCGTCACGTTACGCTTTCCTCTTTATTTCTATTATAAGCTTCTGGGGTAAGATTGTCTAATCCACTTTAAAAGAATGGCTACCAGATTTGGTCTCACCTCTCCAAACCCACCCTTTCCCAAAACACGGTACTCTCGAAATATGTATCGTGTGATCGGGCGTCTGCAGGGACGAAAGAGATGTTATAGTCTGTTCATAACAGATAAGTTTGTTTCTTCACCACATTTGGAGAAATGTAGCATTGCATCACTTGCTCACCAGTGGATCCTCTGCAGTGAATGGGTGCCGTCAGAATGAGAGTCCAAACAGCTGATAAAAACATCACAAGTAATCCACACCACTCCAGTCCATCAGTTAACATCTTGAGAAGTCAAAAACTGTGTGTTTGTAAGAAACAAGTCCATCATTAAGACGTTTTAAACTTCAGACCATTGCTTCCTTCTGGTTAAAATACGAGTTCATAATCCATAATCTTCCTGTTGTCTCTCACATTAAAGTCAACCCACATATTTGTTAAGAGCTGTTTTAACTTGTAAACAATGTTTGATCTGTGCAGATTTCTCTCCTGATTCAGACGAGATAACTTTTTTGCTGCAGGAAGCGTTATTATGGATTATAGACTCATATTTTAACCAGAAGCATGGGTTTGAAGTTCAAAACCTATAACGGTGGATTTGTTTCTTACAAACACACATATTTTCTCTTCTCAAGACGTTAACTGATGGACTGGAGTGGTGTGGATTAGTGTCATGTTTTATCAGCTGTTTGGACTGTCATTCTGATGGCACCCATTCACTGCTCATTGATGAGCAAGTGACGTAATGCTACATTTCTCCAAATCTGATGAAGAAACAAACTCATCTACATCTCGGTTGGCCTGAGAGTTCATTTTTGGGTGAACTATTCCTTTAAAACGATTCACACTAACCTCTCCACCATCTTCCACTGCAGGAATCGATCAAAGTACATGCTTTTCTGATACTCTGCAAATGGAGCTCCACTCAGATACTCATGAAGTGCCCTACAAGACCAAATAAATGTCACATCAGTGCTCACAGACACGCATGTACAGATGCATTGATAACCAAAGTTGAGGAACTGACATTTGGCAGCTGCTGAAAATATCTTCAGAAGCGTTGCGCTCCAGGTCGCAGCTGCACTTCTCAAGTTCCCTGTCTACAATCTCACGCACCCTAGAGGACTGAACGCATACATGAGCATGAAAACACCTTCCTTCAGGTGAAACAGTCATCTAGCCCTTTTCCTTTTAGTTTAGACATTTTCTAACTGCAAAATGTAATTATCAGATTGGAAATGGGTGAAAAGAATAAAGGAATGTTTAAAAACCTGTGAGGTGAGATATTTGTTGATTAGCTGCTTGCCAAAGTTTTTTCTCTTGTCATCCAGCGTGACCTCATATTCCGCCTGACAGAGTAAAAACATTTATTTGCTAACATAAATTGAATTTGACAAAATGTAAAATAGACAATTCAGTATCAGGTCATACTTTCATATACACTGAAAACAATTTGATGCATGATTCAAAGTCAATTTCACAAATAATTACAAATAAATTCATGTAACATGTATTAAATGTGTAACTGATGAAATAGTATTTTTGTTAATTTTTTACATTTTTATTTGTGGCTATATATATTACACCAGTTTTTTTAGTTTTTTCTGGTCAGCCTAACTAAGTTCTAACTTTTCTAAACTAAGCATTTAATTGAAGACATTTTAAGTTAATATTTCAATAATTTAAGGACTCTTTTTTACATGCAAGTAAACAGATTTTCTATATATATATATAGGCAAACATATTGTGATCATTTTGCCATATTTTGTGACTGAACATGAACTGCGACATGACATTTTATTTTACATGACTTTCATTCAGACATGAACAAAAGACTCTACTGCTAATGGAAATAGTTACTTTTAAATGAACCAAGTTAATTTTTTAAAGAACTAACTAAGTTATTATACAAATATGTACACTATATTGCCAAAAGTATTGGGTCGCCCCCTTCTACTGAACAGGTTTGACTACTTTAGTAATTTCTATGAGTGCAAATCTTAATGTTTAAGCATATAATGATATTCTAGGAAATTGTGTGCTTCTAATGTTATAGCAACAGTTTGGACAGGACCCTTTTCTGTTCTAACATGACAATGCCTCTGTGTATAAGACAAGGTTCAAAAAGAAAATGATTGATTGAGTCAGTGTGGAAGAACTTGACTGGTCTCCATAAAACCAAGTCCTAATCCCAGTTGAACACTGGCTCTGGTGTGACTGTAAATGCAGACCTTGAGCCAAAAACTCATCACCAAACACCAATGACTTGTACATACACTATATAGACAAAAGTATTGGCACCCCCTTCTTTAGAACAGAAAAATGCACTTCCAAATCTGTGGCAACAACGATGGGAACATAATTCATGTATTTAAAAATTGTATTTCCATCTCTGTTGCAACAGTTTTGGAAGTGTCTAAAATGACTGTACCCATATGTACAAGTCATTGGTGTTTGGTGATGAGTTTTTGGCTCAAGGTCTGCATTTACAGTCACACCAGAGCCAGTGTTCAACTGGGATTAGGACTTGGTTTTATGCAGACCAGTCAAGGTCTTCCACACTGACTGAATCAATCATTTTCTTTTTTAACCGTGCCTTATACACAGAGGCATTGTCATGTTAGAACAGAAAAGGGTCCTGTCCAAACTGTTGCTATAATATTAGAAGCACACAATTTCCTAGAATATCATTATATGCTTAAACATTAAGATTTGTACTCATAGAAACTACTAAAGTAGTCAAACCTGTTCATTAGAAGGGGGTGACCCAATACTTTTGGCAATATAGTGTATGTCTTAAATATTTCACTTTAAACCTTCAAGCTTCTATTTTGGTGTAATATTGGTGGAATGTTAAAAATTACACGAATGTGCATCTTTGCGTTTCCAAATGCATGTTCAACTCAGCGCTTGCAGAGATGAGTTCATGAGCTGCTTTGAAAGCACTGTATTATAAGCCACACGCGTGTAAATGAACACAGTGCCACTCTTTACTCTGTGAAACACGCAGTGCAACTGACTGTATATAGTGATTTGATGGAATATATATCACTATTTCAGGTCTATTTCTTTGAATTATGCAGCTCTATTTGTTTATTTTGATGCTGCATTCAATTTAAATAATTATTAGCTTTACCTACAAAGCCCGTTTGGGTAGCCCGGTATTATTTGACCTTATATCATACCGTTTCATTCAACAAGTCGATGCAGTGCTGCAGATCAGATTTAGTTGCACAGAAAAGCCAGAAGAGATGTTTTCCAATGGGCTGTTTGACACACAGACTGTAATAATCTCGCTCTGAAGGACAGAGAATAACAGAGTGCATTCATGCAATCAAACACAAATATATTACTGCAGCTTAAAAACAACAATCAGGGCATTATCTGAACATTATACATTTGTGGTACTGAGTTTTCCCAAAGTTATGGTGTTCATGTGCACCACATAAACTCCACTGCAAAGAATTAAAACACTGTAAAATCTAAACTTGAACTTATTCTCACCAATGCTTTTCTCCAGCTCTGTGCACTCGTTTATGTGCGGGAAACGCAGAAATTGCTTCCATTTTCGACTCCTTCCTTTGCGGTTCCCACCGTTGCCTACTGCACAATGGAAGAAAGAGAGAAACCAAAAATACTTTTACAGCTGAACATGAGAGCCTGCAAAGAACTTTTGATACTAGTGCTTTAAAGAACCTATAATAATCCATCCAATTCAGAATGATTTGTCCATTATGTGTCATTCAGAAATTATTATTATTAAAAACAGACATTTAGATATCATGAAATAACACAGCAATTACCTTTCCATTAAATATTACAAATTAAAATTTATTAATTAATGTATTTATATATTTATTCTCATTTAGATTACTTAAACCAATCCTAAATGTGCATCATTGAAATTATTAGTAAGGAAAATTTGCTTTTCATTATAAGATTATTATACTTAACTAAAACATTCAAAATTTGATAATAAACATTAACTAAAATAAAATAAATGTACAATAAATACTGTTATGGTGTAAATGTGAGTGTATGTAAAAATAAAAATGAAAAGAAAAAAATGCTACTTGAAATAAATGACTAAATTAACTAAAAAATATATAAACTTATTTTTATAAAACATATTAAAAAACTAACAAACATGACACACACAACACAAACACACAACAAAATTGCTCAAATGAAAATATAAAACTAAATAATTCAATGATTGATTTGTGAATTATTATTTAATAATCTCTTTTAGAGTACCTGCATCCTTCATAATTTTCAGAAATACCAAACTGACACCTCCCTAAAAACAGATCTATGAATACTAATATTTATGTTTATTATTCTGTCAAGTACTTCAGAAGGTGACTTTTGGTCTTGACAAAAAGTTAGACATGCAATACTTATAGAAATGTTTGTTTTGGAAACATCGATGCTTTATTTATCACACGAGTGTGTCTGTTTGTGTGTGTGTGTGTATGTGTGTGTTTTGTTTGAATGATGGTTTGTTGACAGCAAAACTGAAAAGAATCCACGGCATCCTCTACTATATGAGCCTGTGCTAAAAATAGCTGTAGGAACGACAGATATCAGATATGAGAGGACACACCTTACGGACACTTTCGCCAAGACAATACTCTTCACCACACAAAAACTACAGCTTTATAACAGGAGAAAGTATTATCCAATGACTTCTACCTGTTCACTCGAGTAGTCAGTGCTGAAAAACTGCCTAGTTTTAAAGTTGACAAAATATGACAGGTTTTGCATATTTGGAAACAGCAACTGAATCTATTTTTAGAGCTCAGATTAGTTGGATTGCTGATAGGCTTTTAACCGCAGTGAAAGAAGTCAGACCTGTTTGTGATGCAAGGCCCGTATGACGTCAAAGGCATTGTGTGTCTGGTTTTGTTTGAGGTCAGAGTATTTCAGGTTAGAGGTGCAGGACAAACGAAAATATGTTGAATGCGCTCTCGGAGGAAAAGGGAACTAAACTGAACACTGGAAGACATCACAATTTTTGGTTTTGCCCAGTGTTTTCAAGTGTCCGAATGAGACATTAAGCATAAAATGTGCTTTTGTCGACACATAATGAAAACAAAAAGATTTTAGTTTAGAGTTCATATGATGTATAAAGGGAAAAGTATATCTTATAGGTCATAGTAAAAAAAAAAAAAATATTAGAGTACATTTTACAAGAAAATACTATTTAAGTAAAATTTCATAATTCAATGTTTTACTTATCATTTCTTTGTAATTAAAAGTGAAATTTATTGGCAATTTTTGAGTGAAAACCGTTTCTGCATGAAACTGTTTTATTATTTTTATCACAGTTTTCTCTGTGAATTTATTTTTTAAAAGCAATTATAGTCTCATAAAAGCATCGTAATTATAAAACAATCAGCAAAATGTTGTTTGAAATTGTTTTTAATGTTGCACCACAGGATATGTGGGCTACCCATAAAATGTTACTTTTATTTTGATTTAAAGTTTTAATTAATTTCATACATTTTTTACGTTTCACAGTAACTAATGAAAAAAAAACTTTTTCAAAGTTGTAAATAAAACAAAGAGTATTGGAGTACATTTTAAAAGAAAATACTATTTCAGTCTCTCTACTTCAAAATTTCTTCTTCATTTCAATGCATTACTTGCTGGTTTTTTAAATTAATTGTGAAATTTAATAGCAATTACTGAGTGTACACAAACAAATTTGGTGTAAAAGCAATTTTAATTTAGACAAACAATTACAAATAAATGCCAAGCAACAAATACACCGAATTAAACATGAGATTTTGAAGCAGAAAAACTGAAATAGTATTTACTTGTAAAACATACTCCAATAATCTTTTTTTATTTACATTGAAAAATATTTTTTTTACTGCTTACAATCTTTTAAAACATATTTAAAAATGTTTTATCACAGCACATATTTTATGCTGATTTAATGTACATTTTTCTTAAAGATCCATCTCTTAATCAAATGTAGAAAAAACAGGCAAATAAATATTCTTACCTTCTCTTGCTTTTATGAGTGCACAGTTTGCCACCATTGACTCAATCTCCATTTCTGCAGCTGATGAAAGTCAACCAAGTTGGGAATTCTGCATTTAAAACTGATTTATTCCTAAAGTGCACTGAATTATCGCATATTTAGTGAGGCAATTATTCACGCACTTATTTCTAAAGAGAACTTAACATCCACTGTGTGCTTTAATAAAGTGCATGCTGTCAGACTGAAGCTTTCGATGACAAATGAGAACTCAACTTTCTTGTTCTGCTTTAATCTGCTGCGTCGCCCAATCTTGTTTCACCTGTACAGGTGAGTCGACAGGTGAAGACTCAGATGTGTCACCGGCAGAAAAAGTGACGTTACAGTTTCAGGGATTTAGTTTAACTGCAGGAGGAGATCTCATTTAAACTGGCATGCTTGCCTTTAGAAAGCCTTTTTATGATAAATGCAATCCATTAAACTGGATGTTGTGACATATAAGGTATGGAATAAGTTTCATCATTAAGCAGCATTAATTCTACACAGTAACAAGACAATTCATAGTACATTTACAACATTTAAAAAAAGGAAAGAAATGGTAAATGCATCACACTAGTTTCACTTCACACTGATTTGATGCTTAAGTTTGGAAACTGTGTTTAACAAGTAACTGGCGCCACCATCTGCTCTATTAATATTAAACAGATAGACATATGATGTAGAATTATAAAGAAAGATGGCAAGAAAAGCTATATGCTTAGATTTTTGCTCTAAATGGACACTATTGATCATCGTTCAAGTAAAATCATTGCACTTACTCAAGATGATTCTGACAATTTGCATAATCTAATACGTTTTTTAAAAAAGTTATATGTCACATACATTCAGTTCGCCCAGTATGTTTTCAAAGGAATAATTAATATCTGTATTTTTAATACATCATAATGAATTCTCAGGTAATTAAACCCACTGGAATACAGTATTTCGACGTCAACCAGCTCGCTCCTAGCAGCCAATCCCGTGCCTTGCTCGACGTGCGTTTCAAAGGCGTCAGCCAATCAGAGCGAACCAGCAGGAATACTCTCACGCCATTGGTTCGCAACGTCAATCCGGGCTCCGTCGTAAAGCCAGTTTAGTAGCCGAAAGGTACCAAGATGGCGGAGGTAAGTTGGAAAATAGGGGGAAGGCGTCATATTTTGGTCGTTAATTTTTCTTACCACAGTACATTAGTTTGGGATTTCTCTATCTGATTATGTGTAATAACGTCTTATCTTGGGATAAAGGCCGGTTTTGTGGAGATACGAACGGGTTTGGCTGTCAAAACGAGTGTTTGAAACGTCGATGGGGCCTCTTTTAGCGTCGAGCGTTCCGATCGAGCGTCCGTGTTTGGCGTCAGATCTCACTGAGCGGAGCTGCGAGCGGCCAAAGCCTCAGCGAGCGTCGAACGCGCGGCGATGGTTAGTCAGTCGTGAGGCAGCTAGTTTATTTTATTCCGCGCTTTTTTCAAATTTTTACTTCTCTGTTTTTCACGTTTTTGCGACTAAATACTTCTGTGTGGTTTCAGAGTGATTTTTTTTTCATTGCTGCAGTAACGTTACCGGACTGATGCTGTGAAGTGACGACATCAAACCATTTATTTTTCGTCCTATTTTAAAATAAAACCTATGTATCATTTTATAATACTTCATCGCTGTGTTTTGTTTAAGAGACTCGGAACCTCTGAATAAATATTAAATATTTCTTTGGCTTGTTAGTGAACCTCACAAACTGCTTCTGGTGTATATTCTGTGTATAATTTTCAAATATAAATTATGTTAATAAAAAATACAAATAGTGAGTCACTTATTTTTTTTAATGAATAATTTTTGTACATTTAATATTTTTATAGACTGACAGTTTTGGGAGATTTAATTTTAATTCAGTGTAATTAACCTTCATTGGACTGTCACCTGTGCGAAACGTATTATTACTATATGAATTACGATTCATAGTCTTATTATTTACAAACAATTGCTATGGTAACAGTACTTTAAAGTGAGCTATACTACAGTAAAACTGGTAATATTATTATCAGCTGCCACTCTCATCAAAACAGACTTATTACACATTTTGAAATACACCCCATCATAATTTATTGTGGTGTGCAACAGTAAAAATAATTGTAGTACCTATAGGAATTTGGTGGAAATTATGGTTACTATAGTAAAATTTTGGTAAGGGAAGTTAACCAGTACTCTTCATTATACTGTAAATTCCCTAAATCTCAGATGTATTTTTTTCCTCCTTTTGTTGTTTCAGGCTTCCTTGGGAAGTACAAGCCCAGGTAAATTTTCCTCTAAATCTATCTAACTATAACTATAACTATATATATATATATATATATATATATATATATATATATATATATATATATATATATATACACACACACACACACACACATATATATAATAATAAAAAATATATACATATGTGTGTGTGTGTATGTATGTATGTATGTATATATATATATATATATATATATATATATACACAAATTATATATAAAAATTATATATGTGTATGATAAATATAAATGAATACTACATTAATTCTATACATTCTAGATAAAATGAAATATTTAGTTTTAATTTGGTCTTTTCAGTTGGCTCTTTGTCATCGGAAGATCACGATTTTGACCCGACGGCAGAAATGCTGGTGCACGATTTCGATGATGAGCGTACGTTAGAGGAAGAGGAGATGAGAGAGGGCGAGTCAAGCGGGAGCTCGGAAATCGCTGATCTGGAGAAGGTTTGCTGTGTTTTTTTTTTTGTTTTTTTTTTGTCCAACACACGTCAATTTCATTTAGGGACTGTGATTATTTTTATATTGTATCTACTAACAAATATGACCAGGGTGACATTATCAAAACAAAAATTGTGTACATTATCAGTGTTAATATTATCCAGATGTCATCGCACATATATTGTGCATCTGTAGTTTTCTGAATTGCTTGCGGTGATAAAGCGTTGAGTTAAACCTCTGCGTCACAGGAGGGGAACATGCCGTTGGAAGAGCTGCTGGCGTTGTACAGATATGAAGCTGCAGACAGCGCTGTCGGAGGGTCGAGTGCGGACAGCTCGTCTGTAGAGCTGACCGATGAGCTGCCTGACATGACGTTAGATAAAGTAAGTCACTTCAGTATGAATAGTTGCAACAAGATCTTAAGATTTGTTTTTTTAAAAATTGTTTTTAGATGACTGGCTTCTTCAAATACACACTATCAGTTAAATTTTGGAATAATTATAAAAGTGTTTTTAAAGAAGTCTCTTTTGTTCAGCAAGGCTGCATTTATTTGATCCAAAGTAAAAACAGTAATATTTTAAAATATTACAATTTCAAATAACTCTTTTTCTATTAGAATATAAATCAAATGTAATTTATTCCTGTGATCAAAGCTGAATTTTCAGCATCATTACTCCAGTCTTCAGTGTCACACGATCCTTCAGAAATCATTCTAATATGCTGATTTGCTGCTCAAGAAACATTTCTGATTATTATGATTGAAAACAATTGTGCTGCTGAATATTTTTGTGGAAACCGTGATGCATTTTATTTTTCAGGATTCTTTGATGAATAGAAAGTTCAAAAGAACTGTATTTAGTTGAAATAGAAATCTGTAGTAACTTTATGAATGTCTTTACTCTCAATTTTGACTTATTTAATGCATCAGTGCTCAAAAGTATTAAAAAAAAAATTACTTATCACAGACTTTTAAATGGTAATGTTTGTTGAGCAACAAATCAGCATTTTCTTCTGAAAACATAAAAAAAAATATGATTATTCCGAACTTTTGGCCAGTTGTGTTTGTACATATGGGACCCTGTACCACAAAAGCAGTCTTAAGTCGCTGGGGTTTATTTGTAGCGATAGCCAAAAATACATTGTATGGGTCAAAATGATTGATTTGTTTTTGTCAAAAATCATTAGTATATTAAGTAAAGATCATGTTCCATGAAGATTTTTTGTAAATTTCATACTGTAAATATATCAAAACTTAATTTTTGATTAGTAATATGCATTGCTAAGAACTTAACTTGGACAACTTTAAAGGCGATTTTCTCAGTATTTAGATTTTTTTGCACCCTCAGATTCCAGATTTTCAAATAGTTGTATCTCAGCCAAATATTATCCTATCCTAAGAAATCATACATCAATGGAAAGCTTATTTATTCAGCTTTCAGATGGTGTATAAATCTCAATTTTGAAAAATTGACACTTATGACTGGTTTTGTGGTCCAGGGTCACATATACGTTTTTGCTGTTCTTTGACATTGTTACGTGTCATCTTGTCTCATAACAGGAGGAAATCGCTAAAGATCTACTCTCTGGAGATGATGAAGAAACACAATCTTCTGCCGATGACCTCACACCGTCTGTGACGTCACACGAAACCAATGATTTCTTCCCCAGGACTCTTCGCTGTAAGCACATAGACATTGTTTACCTTTGCTATCACTTACAGATGTGCAGTCTGTCCTCCAGTTTCCATCACATTTCTGATTTTTCTGTAGCGCTCAGTTCTGTTGTTTGTTTTCCAGCTAATACGGTTTATGATGGAGACAAAGAATCTGAGGGTGAGGATGATGCTTTGAGTCCTGAAGACTCTCGCAAGGTGAGGAAGATAACTAATTAGGTGTTTTTTCTATAGGCTAGGCTTTATTGTAGTCTACAGTTAGATATAAAAGATTATTTACAGTCTTATTCAAAATTTGAGTTCAAAAGGGGTTGTTTCCTATCATTTATGTGTGTCAGACAAAGTTTAATCAATGTATATGATATTAATTTGTTTTCACAGGAAATCATGGTGGGATCTGAATATCAGGCAGAAATTCCTGCTCTCATCTGTTATAATGACCATGAAAAAGGTGAGTCTTTGATATTTAAATGGAGTAAGTGCAGATTTGAGTCAGTGTTTACTTAATTCAGATGCCACCAATGTTAAATACAACATGAAATGACGTTAACATTGCTTACATGTGTTACTTAGTTAAATATTCTGTGCAAAATAATGTGGGGTGAGACTCGAGTTTATTCATTGAGATTTGATTGGCTGAAAAATGGCACTGAAATTATTTTACACCGTCTGCACAGTTTTTATGCAAGCAAAAGAATTTTTTTTTTTTTTTGTGGAGATATTAAAATGTATTCGATTTTGATGCAGGTTTTCCTTTCGTGTGTTTTTCAGTGTACGCAGAGGAAGATCAGCTGCTTTGGCAGCCGGATATCTTACCTGAGTCAAAAGTCAAAAACTTCTTGCAGGACGCACGAAGTGCGGATGGAAAGATGGACGGAGATGGCAAATGTTCTCTGGTCAAAGACAACGAGCAGGTGAAGATCACAGATCTGTAGTTTTACACATTCGTTAGACTTAAGGGGCTGTTAATTATGTCCACTAAATAGATTTGACCAAACACTTTGGCATTCATAGTGCTGTTATTCGTAACATTTAACCCTGTAAAGCCTGACATATAAAATAATAATCTGATTTTTTTTTAAATTGAAAATGTACACAAAATCTGAAAAATATATATATATATATTTTAAATGTCTTGTGTGTTTTTTGAGCATCACATTTGATGCAACAGGCTTTTATGTCTCATATAGTGAGAATATGGACAGAAAAAGCACCCAAATTTTATTCAGAGCCCAAACTGAGCAAAAATATGCAAATTGGTGCAGATGCTGATTTTTAAATGGCCTGAAAGTGATGAAATTTTGTTGCTTGTAATGTAAATCAATGAGATCTTTCTAACATATACAGCAGATACTTGCATAAAATGCTATAAATATCAGTCGTCTCTCTATATCTCCAATAATATATCTTAGTAAGATAAGATTGAAATGATCCAAATATATAATGCAATGCAATCCAATGATGATTGAGAGATGAAGATCTTTCCTCCGCTGAGGAACAGTGAAAGGGAAGCTTCTGGAAACAAATGTTCCTCAAAAGATCCTGATGATCAGATTTGAGACTCACTGATTTTTCTAAAAAATGATTGATGGAGAATCAAGTAAATCTGAGCTGCTTCAGTCCAGTAAGTGTTCATCTGGAAATATGACTACAGTTATTCTCATGTTTACTTGAGAAAAAACAGTCAAGATTTGACAGCAAAAAATGAAGCGCGAGCTGAAGGTGGATGTTTTTACAGTTACACTAAAAGACCTTTGACTTGCTAAAAAAAAGTCTAAGCTATCAATCAGACGACAGAAGGCATGGAGTAGATTGTGTGCAACAGGTTTAACAGCAAAGTTTTGGTCATGTTGATCATTTAGAGACCTTAGAACATTTTCAGTAGGATTTTTAGGGTTAACTAACCTGTTTGTTTTCTCCAGGCCTTATATGAGCTTTTAAAGTGCAACTACAACGTCCAGGAAGCTCTTGAAAGGTATCGCTGTGACAACAAATCCTCAAAGGGTAAGTGGAAATATTGGCGTAGTTATGGTTGTTTTGATATAGCAGGGTTGTTAAACTACGTGTTAAAAAATGAACTAATATAAATGTAATTATTCAGACGAGATGCTCCCTTGGTCTGAAGAGGAATGTCGAAATTTTGAACACGCTCTTCTGTTGTACGAGAAGAACTTCCACCTCATCCAGAAACACAAAGTAAGATGCTGCCTTTTCTCCTGCATTTTTGATCCTAGACACTGTTGTCTTAGATATTAAATGCCGTTTTGAGTCAGTATTTACATAATTCAGATGTCGCTTATGTTAAATACAACATGAAATTCCATTAACATACTGTATACATTCTTTTGAAGAATTTTCAATTATTATGATGAATATTCTATGGAAATTAATGTAGGGTGGGTCTTTATTTTTTCCATTTGGATTATCGATTTAAAAATTGTCAGGCTATAATATCATTGAAATGATTTTTCACGGTGTTCACTGTCTTTATGCTGGCAGAAACATTGTTTTGCATCATATTGCTCCAATAATGTGTGATTATTAAGTTACATGTAACTTTCCTTTTAAGGTCAACACACGAACGGTGGCAGAATGTGTTGCGTTTTACTACATGTGGAAGAAGTCTGAGCGATTCGACTTTTTTGTCCAGCAAAACCGATTTGGGAAGAAGAAGTTCAGCAGTTATCCTGGTGTTACGTGAGTTTCGTTAATGATCTTCTGTTCAGTGTAAACCTGATACAAAGTATTAGTGAGCCTAGTCCAGTTCTCCTGAGTTTTGAAGGCTGGTTTCCTCTGCAGGGATCTGATGGACCGGTTGGTGGATGAGGCCGAGGGTTTGGTGGATGGATCTGCTTCTGTGTGTTCCAGCAGCAGCGGCAGGATAGAGCCTCCAACCGAACAGCAGCTCAACCTGCTCAACTCCATCACAGCCAGTGATCTCTCCGGTACGTTACTGAATGTTTTTAGACATGCTTTTCCTTCATTTCTGTTTTAGTTCTTTGGTAACAGCCTTCCATTAATGTATAAAGCAATAATCCACTGTGTGTTACAGTAATTTTTACTAGTGTAAGCAGTGTTAATAGGCACCTTAAACTGTAGTAATTCGCTGTAATGAACTGCCTGTAGTGGATTATTGATTTATACATATTTAACTAGCAATATAAGATGCCAGTGTTCAATAAATAAAATACAAAAAGTAAGGGATAGATTAATTTTTGGGGCATTGGCTAAGCCAGTTTTTCTGCTAAAATTTCCTGACATCTATGATGTCAGCGGCTGGTCAAATTTTGTTTTTTTCCTGCATTTTTATTATTTGAATAAATATTGAAGAAAAAAAAATCTAAATATTGAATCCAAATATGCAAAGGACCTAACAATATCTGGCTAAATATTGAAAAAAAAAAGAGGAATCCACTCAGATTATTTTTTTATACAGTCATACCAAAACTTATTCAGACACCAGATATAATTTTTGATATTTTTTTTACTAGTGGGTGCAGGACACTATAGTTGATTTATGTAAGTGAGGATAGCAAAATAACTGTAATATATAATACCCAAAAATTCTTCATACAGTGGACTACCAGTAAAACTGATAAAAAAATTGATTTGACACTTTGACCTGACCATGTTTTGCTACAAACCTTTCTATCAAAGTTATCTGACATTATCAAGATGAATTTGTTCTGACACAGTTTAACTCGAGTTCATGTTTTATTACCATTTTCTAAACTATAGTGAATAAACTGTGATAATGTGAGAAATGTTGAATGTCTGAATAAATTTTGGTTTGACTATATTTTAAATGTATTTATTATTATTATATAATTAAAATGTAAAAAAACATAGTTTCTTTTGATTAAATCAGCTCACATTAATTTGGGTCAGTAAGAGTTTTTCTTTTTTTGGAAGTAATTATTTTTGAGCAAGGATGCATTAAACTGATCAAAACTGACAGTAAAGGCATTCATAATGTTACTACAGGTTTCTGTTTCAAATAAATGCTGTTCATTTGAACTTTCTATTCATCAAAGAATCCTGAAAAATAATATGTATCAGTTTCCACAAAAATATGAAGCAGCACAACTCTTTCAACATTGATATTAATAATAAATATTTCTTGAGCAGCAAATCAGCATATTAGAATGATTTCTGAAGGATCATGTGACACTGAAGACTGGGTTAATGATGCTGAAAATTCAGCTTTTGAAATTACATTTTACAATATATTCACACACAAAACAGCTGTTTTAAATTGTATTAATATTTCACACTTTTCCCTGTATCCAATAAATGCAGCCATGGCAGCAATGGCAGATGAGTCTAACCTTTTCCTCTTCTTCCAGCGCTGACGAGCACAGTGGCGTCGGTGTGTAACCCCGCAGACGTCAGCTGTCTGGACTCCTACAGCTTCTCCTCGCTGGACGGGCTGCACCGCGGGCCCCTGAGCCACGAAGAGCCGCTCAACTACTCCAGCAACGGAGACGGCGACTGCCTCAACCTGCTGGAAACCGGCTTCTACCACTCGGACCTCGGGCAGATCAACGTGTGCGGAGAGGACTGCGAACGGCCCCCAGCCAAGCGGCTGAAGATGGGCCTGTCGGAACCGTTCATAAATGACAACAGGAACATGGGCGTGGATTTTGAGGGCCGCACGCGCCACATCACAAGTGCCAAAATGGCGGTTTCGGTCAGTGACTTTGGCGAGGCGGGCAGCTACATGGGCGCGCACACACTACATCAGCACACAGCGCTGCAGTCGGAGTGAACTTTCAAGGGACTACCTGCAATCCAGTGTTTACATTAGGGGCGCGACGATAAATCGATTCATGGATCGATTCTGCAATTTTTTTCCGAATGCTTGGCGATTCTCTCTGGAATTGATTTGAAGCTTAGTTTTAACAGTAGATGGCACTGCGTGCTTTAGAAACAGCCGTACCAACACTATCTCATGACCAGTTCGTACGTATTTTATGAGGTGGCTAATTCGTACGACCTCAGTTGCACGATTTGAGAGACAGGTAGGTTTAGGGGCGGGGTTAGGCGTAGGTCATTCGTACAAATTCATACGAATTGTGGAACTCTTAAAATACGTACGATTTAGCAAAAATCGTATGAATTTGTATGAGTGAGGTTGTATGAATTTGTACGAATTAGCCACCTCGTAAAATATGTAAGAATTGCTGTGAGATCGGGCTGGCCATAGTCTGGTTGCTTCCAGTTCCTTACATACACACCACTTGAACCTCAAATAATCATTCATAAAGTTCGAAAATTTGAAGAGAATTACAAGTGTTCACAGTGGGCTGTGTTTACATTAATCTCGTGTCATAAAAGCCGAGGTGCAGTTACATTTAAGCACTTACGTTACTCAGCCGAACGCACAAGGGCTCTTCTTCGTGAGCATTTGAGTGTGCGGTTAAAAACTAGCCTACAGCGCCATCTGCTGTTAAGAACTAAGCTCAGAATCGATTCCAGATAGAATCACCCTGCAGAATCAATCCACGAATTGATTTATTGTTGCACCCCTAGTGTACATAGCCGCATATTCCTTCGCATATTTGCTTTATTTTAGTTTCCTGATTATATACGTGTGTATATATGTACAGATTGATTCTTTTTAGACCTTTTTTTTTTTTTACTATGACATCAGTGATGTCTAATTGTACAGACCTAAATCTTGATTTCTCAAGAGTTAATACAGCCATTTATTTTCCAGTCTTGAATTTTTGGAAGTGTCATAAACGTGTCTACGTCCGAATACTGTGGAAAACTGAACTCGCGTACTTGGGCCGACGGCAAGGAGTTTTTCTAAGCCATGACGACTGGCTGTGAGCTCAGCCTCTCCTCTGTGGTTCCCATCAGTGTTTACAGGCGCCTCGGCTCAGAACGGCATTTACGACCACTTCGTTTCGTTTTGCACCATTTTGAGCACAAGAACCCTGGAAAAAGTTCAGCCCTGGGAGATTTTCTGCTACGTTGACGGACTGCAAAAACAAAGCTATGAACAATTGAAAGTGGTTCTAGCAAATATATAGGCCCTAAATACAATAGAGGTATTACGACTTGTGATTTTTCTACTTCTACGCATATTTATTAGTGTTCCTCTTGCTTTAGCGGTCGGCGTTTGGCGTATTTATTGCAATGAAGACCATTGGACTGCATTATGGTCGTGTTTGTTTCCCGAGATACTGGCACGTGTTCGTTTTTTTTTTTTGTTCATTTCGAGATCACTATTTATTGAAAAACCGTTTTGCAGGGATTTCTCGCCGCGGGAACAGAAGCGACTCGCAGTTTTACCCGTCTGTTCCCGATTATGCAACGTTGTGAATGATTTTTCTGTTCATCACTGCCCAGCTTGGAGAAGGCCCGCAAACACTGACCCGACGTTTATCTATGCATCGAGAATCGCTTACAGAAGAAACGGATCATTTCGGACCTCGTTTGCTCGTTTTTCCCAGCTTTCCCAAGTTTTCTTTTCCACGCACTCGTATGGCAATAATTTGTAAATATGTACAGATACCGACATACCCTCCCGTTTTTTTTCTTCCTCGGCAAACAGACTTGAACTTGAAGACTTGCTTTTGAGTCTGCAAACGCCACAAGAATGCCTTCTCGACTTCCTTTACCGTTTGTTCAACGCTTTTCCTCATGAGAGATTTGCTTAAGAAGAGAGTTATTTATTTATTTATTCACTCAACTGCAAGTGGGTGTTGTGTGTTAGCGCTCTGTACACGAGTGAAATAAGGCGTCCTCCTCTCCGCCGGACGTCGTCTTCACGGGAAGTAGCGGCGCTAGCTGAATGTACAGTATTATCGCATCTTAGGGATTTACTGAACTCGAATGTCTCGCGGTTAAGGCAGAAGCCCGGTTTGCAGTGTTGCCTTAACCCTCATTCAAAACTTGCATGTTGAATCGACCTGGAAAACGCTTGAGAGGGTTTTCAGGACGGCGATCTATTGGACGGCTCGTGCTGTGTCTGCAAAATCGTGTTTCCTCGTACCTGCGGCCAGAATCCTCCATATTTTTTTATTTATTTTTGTCTTGACATACTTGAAGGATGTGTATTGATCAATTTAAATACAATATTCTCCGATTCAGTCCTGTAGGTTGTGCAATTCATTTCTTCTGTCCCTCCGAGAATCGAAAAGAGCTTTAGGAAATTGTGTTGGTGCAGTAATTTGTCCAAAGTTTGTATTAAAAAAAGAAAAAGAAAAGTTAATAGCTTAAAATTGAAATTGTAATGTAGTAATGGTTGTCTGCTTCCAGGGGAAAAAAATGTACATTGAAAAACCTTCCCTTATCTTTGGAATGTTTTATGCTTTATTTTGTTTCATATTCAGTCGGTTTTCATTCACTTTTATGCTTTTTGGAGGGGGGAAGTTACTAGTTAAAGTTCAGTTTTTCGACAAATTTTGATGTAATAAAATTATAGTGTTAAATAGACAATCAAAACGGCGATTAATATTGGAAAAGGAAATTTTATCATTCTTAATGTTTGTACATAGACACTGTTCTTGTTTCGTTGGTTTTTATTTAGTATTTTATGTTGTACTTAACTGGCAAACCGTTCCAGAAATAAAGTTCTGGAGATATTATAACCGTGTTGATGAGTTTATCCAAATACTTGATCAAATTCGATGCTTCTGGATCTTTATTTGCAGTAACAATGCATCATGAGACTGCTGTGATGGATTTTTGTTGAGGAAATTGAATTTCTACGATATAGGCCACAGTTTAATTATCTGATAAAAGGAAACATAGGAGTTATGTTTAGCTTCCTCTTCTTATGTTTTCAAAAATCAGATGCTGATTTTATGGCAAGAGGAACAGCAGGTGCATGTATTTAATTTTTAAATAGTTACATATAAATAATAGTGCTGTCAAACGATTAATCGCGATTAATCGCATCCAAAATAAAAGTTCTTGTTTACATAATATATATGGGTATACTGTGTATATTTATTATGTATATATAAATAAAAACACATGCATGTATATATTTAAGAAAAATAAGTTATGTTTATACATTAAATATATTTATATATAATATAAAATATAAGAATATAAATAAATGTATATGCATGTAAATATTTTCAAAATATATACTGTATGTGTGTGTATTTGTATATACATAAATATACACAGTACAAATAAATATATGTAAACAAAAACTTTTATTTTGGATGCGATTAATCGCGATTAATCATTTGACAGCACTAATAAATAAACATCTCAGGAAAACTTTAGTTTTCAAAGCAGAATTTATTTTACAAAAAACATCAGAACTACTTCACTTTCAGCGAGACCCTACAGGTAAAATATTAAAAGATTAGTTCACACAAAAAAGAAAATTTATTCACCTTCACCCCACCATCAGAACAGATTTGGAGAAATGTTTCATTGCATCACTGTCTCAGCAATGGATCCTCTGCAGTGAATGGGTGCCGTCAGAATGAGAGTCCAAACAGCTGATAAAAACATCACAATAATCCACACCACTCCAGTCCATCAGTTAACAAGCCAAAAGCTACATGTTTGTAAGAAACAAATCCATCAAGACGTTTTTCTGGCTAAAATATAAATCCATAATCCGTAATAACGCTTCCACCAGTGAAAATATCCATCTCCTGTTTTCTCTCACATCAAAATCCAGCCACGTATTTGTTTAAAGCTGTTTTGGCTTGTAAACGCTGCTGTGTAGATTTCTCTCCTGATTCAGACCAGACCACTTTTTCAGTGTTATTATCTAGAAGCAACAGTTTGAAGTTAAAAATGTCTTGATGGATTTTTTTCAGCTTTTCTCTTCTGAAGACATTAACTGATGGACTGGAGTGGTGTGGATTATTGTGATGTTTTTATCAGCTGTTTGGACTCTCATTCTGACGGCACCCATTCACTGCAGAGCATCCTTTGCTGAGCAAATGATGCAATGATACAAAATCTACATTTCTCCAAATCTACATTTTGGATGGCCTGAGGGTAAGTAAAATTTCAGCATATTTTCATTTGGGGGTCAACTCTTTATTTAAATCTATGAAATGTTGAATAACCGATACAAAACAATTAATGTGCATTTTTCTCCCGAGATTTTAAATAATTGTGGAATTTTTAATCATTTTTAGTGGCATTGTTTGGCCTGAGCACTGGTTGCTTTCTGATCCTGGTGCTTACAAATTTTGTAATAAATTGACAAATTCCTTTGTTTCTCATGCACTAAATGCTCAGAGTAAATAATAATAAAATAAATAATTGTGAGACAATTTTTGGATGTTTCCACACTCAACAATACACATCAACTTTTTTTTAAATATATAAATTTAATGCACAATTGTGTAGTAGTTGGAGAAGAGCTCTTCACCACAATCAATATCTCTTAGTGACACGAGAACAACACAGCGCAAAGGTCTGAAATAGAAACAGAAAGATGAAATAAGCAAATGTCAGTAATGTCCTAATGTTAATAATAGCACATGAAATCTCTCCTCTTGCCTTTGAGTATCGGCTCTGTAGTTCACATTGGGCAGGTACTGACGGAGCTCAAGAGGAAACCCATCAGGCACGTCATACTCCTGATAGCAGACATTCGCAGCTTTTTCTGTGGATAACAAAACACGTTATTCTCCTTTCTAACTGTGCATGATAAAACTTGTAATTATTCTCCCTTGGACTGACCGTTAGAGCAGTTGTTGACGTACTGTCCCACTGCGAGAGGGTTGACGGGGTCAGAGGTCAGCCAGGAGCAGTCACTCAGATGGAAAGGGCCGAATCTGTCCCGCCCGCTACACGATCTATGTTCAGCATAGGGGTGGGCGATATGGCAAAAATATCACATCACGATTCTTTGTCATGTTGGTTTTACTATTTTGCAAGTTTACTGAGCATTACAGCATTTTCAAGGTAACAAAATATAAAAAAGAATGACATACATTTAGGCCAAAGAGGGCAAAGATAATCCTTGATAAAAAATCTTTTTTCTTTGTTGTTAAAAAATAAGAACAATGATACACATTATAGATACACATAATATACAAATAAAACACTTTTATTTTCAGGTACAACAGGTGTATTTAGTAGAAGCATTAAAAAAAAACTGAATGAACAAATATAAAAATAAAATACTATATAGATTGATTCCTATTAAAGCAACTGTATTAAAGTTTTTCAGTCAAGAGTAGTGCGATTTTTTTTTTTTTTTTTTTTTTTTTTTTTTTTTTTTTTTTTTTTTTTTTTTTTTTTTTTTTTTTCTTTGTTTTGTTTTATTAACGCTAAAGTAATAGTTCACCCAAAAATAAAAATTCTGTTATCTGTCAATTCTGTCATAGTGTGTTATTTTTACACCACCGTTTACTCACTCAAAAGTTGTTTTAAACCTGAATGAGTTTCTTTCTTCTGCTGAACATAAATGCTATTTTGAAGAAAGTGGAAAACCAAACAGTAGTATTTTTTTTTTCCTACTACCAAAGTCAATGTGGACCAGTTTGGTAACCCACATTCTTCAAAATATCTTCTTTGTTCAGCACAAGAAAGAGATTAATACAGGTTTGGGACATCATGTGAGTGAGTAAATAATGACAAATAAAATTTTAGGATGAACTATTCCTTTAATAACAGCCGACTGTTATTAAACTAAACTGTCCCTTTAAGACCTGCACGCATCAGTTTTTCTCTCAACTGTTTACTTTCATTTTAGACCTAACCAGCTGAGTCTACATGTAAACCTTGTGTGTTTTGACAGTATTAGCGCAAAAGATAACTTGGTTCAGTAATTAGGCGCTTTTTGACAGGATTTTTAGTGCGAGCGCTTCGGGTGTATGCGCTCAGAAAAAGCGCATGTCAGAACAGCGCGTCAATGAAACGTTTAACCGGCAAGGCTTTAAAGCAGATGCAAATAATGTACTTTTTGTGATTGCGAATAAGTGCAGTGTCCCGTGAAAGTAACTCTACCTCTGAGTTAACATTTGATGTGAATGTATGTGGCGTTGTACAGTACAGGTGCATCTCAATAAATTAGAATGTCGTGGAAAAGTTAATTTATTTCAGTAATTCAACTCAAATTGTGAAACTCGTGTATTAAATAAATTCAATGCACACAGACTGAAGTAGTTTAAGTCTTTGGTTTGATTTAAGCTCACATTTAACAAAAACCTACCAATTCACTATCTCAACAGATTAGAATTCTTCATAAAACCAATAAAAAAAACATTTTTAGTGAATTGTTGGCCTTCTGGAAAGTATGTTCATTTACTGTATATGTACTCAATACTTGGTAGGGGCTCCTTTTGCTTTAATTACTGCATCAATACGGTGTGGCATGGAGGTGATCAGCCTGTGGCACTGCTCAGGTGTAATGGAAGCCCAGGTTGCTTTGATAGTGGCCTTCAGGTCATCTGCATTGTTGGGTCTGGTGTCTCATCTTCCTCTTGACAATACCCTATACATTCTCAATGGGGTTCAGGTCAGGCGAGCTTGCTGGCCAATCAAGCACAGTAACACCATAGTCATTGAACCAGCTTTTGGTACCTTTGGCAGTGTGGGCAGGTGCCAAGTCCTCCTGGAAAATGAAATCAGCATCTCCATAAAGCTTGTCAACAGAAGGAAGCATGAAGTGCTCTAAAATTTCCTGTAGATGGCTGCGTTGACTGGACTTCAGAAAACACAGTGGGCCAACACCAGCAGATGACATGGCAGCCCAAATCATCACTGACTGTGGAAACTTCACACTAGACTTCAAGCAGCTTGGATTCTGTGCCTCTCCACTCTTCCTCCAGACTCTGGGACTTTGATTTCCAAATGAAATGCAAAATTTACTTTCATCTGAAAAGAGGACTTTAGACCACTGACAAACAGTCCAGTTCTTTTTCTCCTTAGCCCAGGTAAGATGCTTCTGACGTTGTTCCTGTTTCAGAAGTGGCTTGGTGGCCCTTTTCCTGAAGATGTCTGAGCGTGGTGACTCTTGATGCACTGACTCCAGCTTCAGTTCACTCCTTATGAAGCTCTCACAAGTGTTTGAATCAGTTTTGCTTGACAGTATTCTCAAGCTTGCGGTCATCCCTGTTGCTTGTGCACCTTTTCCTACCAAAATTCTTCCTTCCAGTCAACTTTGAATTTAATATGCTTCGATACAGCACTCTGTGAACAGCCAGCCCTTTCAGTAATGACCCTCTGTGACTTACCCTCTTTGTGGAGGGTGTCAATGATAGTCTTGTGGACCATTGCCAAGTCAGCAGTCTTCCCCATTATTGTGGTTTCAAAGAACAAGAGATACCAGGAATTTATACTGTAGGGATGGTCATTTATTGAAACTCAAATGTAAATATTCTAATATTCTAAAATACTAGATTTTTGACTTTCATGAGCTGTAAGCTCTAATCATCAAAATTAAAAAAACTTTTGAAATGTTTTACTTTACATGCAATGAATCTAAAATATATGAAAGTTTCACTTTTTGAAATAACTTACAAGAAAAAATGAACTTTTTCACGACATTCTAATTTGAGATGCACCTGTATATTGAGACGGAGGCGCCAGAACTGCGAATGATAGAATATGCGCTGTAGGACGATACTACGAGATTTCTTCAAAAGCAGATCGTGGAGACATTTTTATCGTCCACGATCAAAAATCGTTTTATCGCACACCCTTAGTTCAGCAGCCATCAGTTTGATTTGTGCCTGTATGTTCTGCGCTTCATAATGCGCGGTGAATGCTGCTGCTCACCGGTACACTCTCTTAGAGATCGCTCTGTCATTGCCGTCGATCAAAATGCCGTCTATGCATCTAAATACAAACGGATTTCTGATCGACTGGAAGAAGATCGGCTCATCCACCTGATAGATGGTTCCTGTGAAAGGAGAACGTCACAACAGCATTCTTATGATGAACTGTCTAAAGACAGAAGAGTATAAACCAACATAAATACTGATGACAGACAGAAGTCAATTAATTATTAGTTGAATTATTAGAAAAATAATGCACACCCGAGGTGGTGATGCGCCCACGACGCGAAGCTCAGCCAAGATGAAGGAACCGCTGATCAAAGCTGTACAGTACAGGGATAGCAATTTTTAAATAAATTTAGTAGCAGAGCTACTGCAAGCGATTTTTAGTGCTGGAAATCCATTTATCCTTGGCTGAAACCTCCGAGTCTTCATGGAGAGCGTAGGTCATGGTTGCTTAGCAAAACACTGTTCCTTCATCTTGGCTGAACTTTCAATGTAGTTACGGGAAAGGATGAAGCTGATTGGTTGGTTCTTGTCACATGATCCGCGGTGCGCTTGCAGCATTCTGAAAAGTTGAAATGTTTTTATCTCAATGCGGTGCGGACACGCATGGAAAAAATGAGTATGGAAGGCTATGGAAGGCCAAAAGAGCCAAAAACACGTGAATTTTAAGGCGCTGAATTTTCATGCGTAAACACGTATTTAACACGTGAAATACGTGTTAAATACGCATTGTTGACGCGTTAAAATTCACACGTTTTTGGCGCTTTTGGCCTTCCATAAATGAGCGCGTCGCAAACGCGTCGCTTCCATTATGAGCGCGCCTGCCGCGCGTCTACATTTGAAATAACGAACTTGAGCGCGCAAAAGACGCCATATGTGAACGGCCCCTTTGGGCCGTTACACCTCGGGTGTAAATTATTTTTCAAATAATTCAACGACCCGGAGTCAATTATTCCGCTTATACTACGGTTGCCACACCTCAAGACATCGATCAGGTGATATATTTCAAGGGATTCGTCCGGTTTTTCTGCTTAAATCGCTATTGTGAGTAGGATTATTTCTTCCGCATCTCATCCATCGCCTCCGTTGCTAATTCCAAAACGTCATTTTAGACCTAGATACTGAGGCTTGAGCCGTTGATAGCAGACAAATGCAGCTAATAACTAACTTATGAGAGAGAGAGAGAGAGATCGAGCGTGTTTGAATTAGCCTGCCTCTCTGAGTCTGTCTCTCAAAAGTGTTCGGCAGCGTCCCTAGTTGTGGGTTTTGGTTGTTTTGCTGTTGTAAGACCTTTTGAAATAACTGAAATCATTTGGCGAAGTGATACGGAATTGTAATCCGGTCAAGAGCTGCCTGGAACTACTTTCGCCTTTTCCCTGAAAATTATTGCACACCTTAGAACGCTCGTCAGCCAATCAGATTCAAGCATTCAACGGCCCCGTAGTATAAAAGATAATACATTCATACTACTAACTGAAGAAAACTACAGGACAGCATTAAAAAAAATCATGCATTAATCAAGTTTTTAAAACAGTTATAATATGAAACAAGTAATATGTTGTAATAATGTATTAAAAAATGTAATTATAATTACTACTACTACTATTAATTATTATTATTATTATTATTACTACTAATAATAATATTTATAATATAATATGTAATATGAATAATAATAATTAACTTAAAATAACAATAATTATATATATATAATGAATGAAGAATAATTGTTATTATTAATTACTATTATAAATTATAATCATGTAATATAATTTTTATAATAATACTAATGTTATTTAATATGAATAATAATTACCTATTAAAATAACAATAATAAAATATATATTAATAAAAAATAATGAATTCTTAATGATAATAAACATTGTTATATTACTGTTATTATACTATGCTGCATATTGTTATACTATTTAATATTATGAATAATTACAATATTTTTTATCATTGTTCATATTATTAATAATTATAAATAAAAATTATTCTAAATATTTCTAACTATTTATTATGTAACTACTAAAGTCACCAAAACAGTTGTAAATCATTAATAATATGAATCATATTAAATAATTATTACTACTACTACTACTACCAAAGACTATAGGAGACTTTGCTACTACTAATATTTGTTATTATTTGTAGTAGTATTCATAATTATTATTTACAATAATATATTTGTAATCATTTTCATATTATTAATATACTATTTAATAATATAAATTATTATTATCATTATCAACAAAAGTAAAATAATTCAAAATTACTATTTTTATTTATACAAGATGACTGAACTGAAGTGTTGCAGTGACACATGAAGGATAACTGGATACATTGTTTAATCACAAGTATGAAATTGAATAAGAGATGTATGCATAAAATTAAATTTTTTTTAAAGAGAAATCGTGCATTAAAAACTATTAAAAGTGTCACAATACAGTTTTAAAACAGCAATAAAAGGAATCGCATTAAATAATAATGGTAAAATAATGTTAAAGTGTTGTTTATTAATATTATTTATTTAAGATGAATGAACTAAATTGTTACAGTGACATGTGACGTCATAAAGCATACCTGGATACATCGCTACAACACTTCCTTTCGGCACGCGCCCTCGCGCCACAAACACTCCGGTTCCCGCGAACTGCAGAGAGCTGCGCTTCCGCTCGATCCTGAAGCCCAGAGAGTTCAACATCACCGCACAGGGAGCATCCAGAGTTTCATTAGGAACATCAACGTAAATATTGTGTTTAGATTGAGGGAGTAACCGCAGCATTTCGCCTTGATTCTTCAGATCGGTTTTCAGTAGCTCAGTGAATAAACACACGAGAGATCCGAACACCTGCTCATCCTCAAGTAACTTGTCTTGAGATCGATCCTTCACCTGTCGAAGAGTTCTACGAAAACAAAAACACTCAGCTCAGTAACTGTTGACAGAACCTGAAGCAGAGCACCAACTGAACTATACCTCTCATTTTTCTGCAGATTTAACGCTATCCAGGGGACAAATCTGTGCCTGTAGGATTTCCACCTGACCTCAAAAGCTTTAAAAAGAGCTTTAATCATATTATTCATTTACATTAGAGCTACATGTGCAGTTTTCAAACAGCTTTAACTCTCGCGTTCCTGCACTAGTGATTCGCGAATGAGAATCTTCTTGATGATTCGGTTGAATCGATTCGCAAAGCGTTTGTAAATCGATTGACTCTTAGCGTGAGCACTTTACATTATCAGTGTGATGTATTCTGAAATATAGCGATAAACAGTGGCATTTAACTACTTATTTCATCACTGCAAAAATAAGACATTCAATTTTGCACCGGGACTTTTGTGAATCGGTTCACTGAAATGAACCAACTCGCTAAAAATGAATCAGATTTCTCCCCGCTATTCTACATTACCGCCACCTAGCGTTCAGGAGAACGTTGCAACAGTAAAAAGATGAGGTACTTTGCTTTAAAAATAAAAAATGAAATATAAAAATGAATGAATATATTTGAACTCTCAATTGGCACATGCTCCTTTGTTCGACATGCTTTAGATGTAAACATGAATCTATCTGTCATTCACTGCTCAGTGCTCTCTGTAACAAATCTTATCTTATCTAACTACAACTAGTCAGAGAGGGCAAACTCCAATTCCTATCGTGTTTTGCCATTTTTAAAATAATTTTATTATAAGTATTATAAGAGCCTCTGGAAATATATTTGTATATAGTTTTTGTTACTTTTTGTACATAAGTGAACATTTATAATATTTTATTTTATACATTTTAATTAAAAATAATATATTTTACATTTAATATTATAAAATAATATTATAAATATAAAAAATAAAAAAAATAATAGTTTTCGAATTGGAAAGCAGAAAAATATTCTGTACAATCTATAATATATGCAGTAAAGCTGTAAATGATAAAAATCATTAAAAATTATAAAATGTAATAGTTTTTAAAATATAACATTTTTTATTATGGATATACTAATTTATATAGATTTAATTTCTTCGAATTTGAAACCGAAAAAAAAAATCCTTTAAATAGGTATAATCTGAAACCAAACTGCATCATCTACAAATAAACTGTAAACATTAAAAATTAGACCCATCGCACCTGGCCAATTAGAGATCACCACTGGACCACTAAGCCCTGCCCATCTTTTTCATATTAATCATCTCCTATGCAAATCGATCACAGTGAGTTACATCTGCTCGCTTTCTGATTGGAGGACACGGAAGAGAAGGCGTGCCCTCTGCGAAATCCAAAAATGTGATTGGATCGCGTTTGGTCCCGCCTCCTCCGGTGTGTAATGCAGCGGCAGAGATGGACGTCGCGTTCGGTTCTGCGTTCATAACCGTTAACTGAAGCAGAAGCGCACGGGATTTGATTAAAACCGACGCAGTTCGTCGCTTTCCATCATAGGATCTCAAGCCAGCAGGATGGCAGCCGGCAGGGGCGTCGTGACGCTCCGCGGCGCTCAGATCAACGACCTGCTCGACGCCAAACACAACGTGCTGTTCGACTGCGACGGCGTCATCTGGAACGGAGAAACGGCCGTTACCGGAGCTCCAGAGGTGGTCAGTCTGCTGAAGCAGCGCGGCAAACGCGTGTTTTTCGTCACTAACAACTGCACCAGGCCGCGGGAGAACTACGTGCAGAAGTTTAGCCGCCTCGGCTTCACGGGCGTCGCAGAGGAGGAGATCTTCAGCTCGGCGTACTGCTCCGCGGCGTACCTGCGCGATGTGGCGCGGCTGCAGGGGAAGGTGTATGTGATCGGTTGCGGCGCGGTGATGAAGGAGCTTCGGGACGCTGGAGTTTCTGTTGTGGAGGAGGAAGAACCGGAGCAAGGCGCCAGCATCTATAACTGCCCGCTGGACCCGGATGTGAAGGCGGTTCTGGTGGGATACGATGAGAACTTCACCTTCATGAAGCTCGCCAAAGCCTGCTGCTACCTGAGGAACTCCGAGTGCCTGTTTTTGGCCACTGACCCTGACCCCTGGCACCCGCTGAGTGGAGGCAGGGTCACCCCTGGTAAGTCAGGCCTGCTGGCTCTCACTAATGCTTTATGAAATGCATCTGCTTATTAAAATCAGACGTAGAGAATGTGGATGTTATGAAACATGTCCAGGTCATATTTCACCTCATAATCAAAAGGCTGATATGTGACCCTGGACCACAAAACCAGTCATAAGGGTCTCCAAGCAAAATATTGGGTTTCCACAGTCCTGGAAAACCTTACAAATATGAAAAATGGTCAAAATCTGTTCTGAAGTATTACAACTATTAAAATCAGCAGTATAAATTAAAGAATTGAAAAAAAAAAAGACGACAATTAGAGTTTTGGGTGTAAATGTGGTTAATTGGCATTAAAATACACTATTGTTTAAAGCAAAATAAACCTTACAAATATGGAAGAATCAAGGTTTTTTTTTTGGAAATAAAATGAAGCCTGTTTTAAGGACTATTATAACTTTCTGCATTCTGACATCATTTTTATGTCAGTTCAAAACTTTCTCCACCAAGACTCCCATTGCTTGCAATGCAAATAAATAAATTAAAATGAATGAATTCATTCATTCATTCAGTCATTAAGTGTATTTTATTAAATAAAATACACTTATTATTTATTATTAAATTAAATAATATTGATAAAATAAAATGTTTATTTTTGATAGAATTTTTCTATGCATTCTGGCTTTTAAAATCATGGGACCTAGTAGCAGATTTTTTTTTTTTTTTTTTTTTTTTTTTTTCAAAAAAAAAAA
>JAFVLL020016626.1:0-7500 GCA_021397915.2 Tor tambroides
AACTGGGATTAGGACTTGGTTTTATGCAGACCAGTCAAGTTCTTCCACACTGACTGAATCAATCATTTTCTTTTTGAACCTTGTCTTATACACAGAGGCATTGTCATGTTAGAACAGAAAAGGGTCCTGTCCAAACTCTTGCTTTAATATTAGAAGCACACAATTCCCTAGAATATCATTATATGCTTTAACATTAAGTTTTGTACTCACGGAAATTACTAAAGTAGTCAAACCTGTTCATTAGAAGGGGGCGACCCAATACTTTTGGCAATATATTGTATGTATGAATACACACACACACACACACACACACACACATAGATAGATAGATAGATAGATAGATAGATAGTAATTCTTGTTTAATTACTGGTCCAGTGCTGTTTAAGACTGAATTAGGGGAAGTATAGCATGTCACACTGCAGGACACTGCTTCCACTGCCTGATATCATGTCAACTACCTCTATGCACACGAGAAAAACAGGTGCACCCTCGCAATTAATAAGGCCTGTCAAGCAAACACTGTCACACACACACACACACACACACACACACACACACACACACACACACAGAGAGAGAGAGGAAGGCTGAGCTTTCACACACGGCGCTCATACGTGCGCGGAGTCAGAGAAAACACACCCGCACCGCGGACAGCGCCGTGGTGCTGAAAACACCGCGCTGGGCTCCATGGCAACCGCAATCGCGCAAACATCGCCGAGCTGGGCGTCGCGTTAATGTTTAACGCCTGACCTATTCGACAGCACGCATTCGAACGCGTAGTAATCTCTGGTAAACGGCGGCTGATGGGATTTTTAGCGAAGATGGCGCCCACAGCTAACCCAGCCCACCAGAGCCGCACAGAATGACCACAAGCGAGGCGAAATACTACATCCACGCGCGGCGCCAGCGACGAACAGCCGCCAGGTGCGTCGCATTGACCCCTCTGACGGCTAACCCGGCTGTTTCGTCTCAACAATAGCCTAATATTGACAGTCGACGTAAGCAGACGTATTAAATTTCAGCAGACAGTCATGCTGAAAATGACAGGGAGCGCGTTTAAAGAGACAAATGCAGCCCGCTGTTAAGGGTGCTGAACACAAGCTTACTTAAGCATGGACTGCTCTTTCTCCTCCTCTTTCTTCTGCCGCTCCATGACCGAGAGGATGATCTTCCTCTCCTCCTCGGTGAGGTGGCTCAGGTCCGGCGGAGCGGGAGCCGCAGGGGACGCGGCCCCCAGAGCTGACATTTTCAGTTGTGGATGCTGCAGAAAGAGCGATGAATGAGCATTAAATACAGCTCTATGCATGTGCTCTAATGTTTGTGCATAACTGTACTGATATCATCTAAACGCATTACGATGATGAAGACCGCATACAACTAATGCTTTTATAATAGTAACACATTAGCTCATCTCTGACACCTAGATTTAGTGGTGCATCATTAGCTGTAATCAATATGCATCCCAGTGACAGCATGGGAAACGCGTGTGCACCATGTATCTTGTCACGCTGCCTCATAAAATCAAGCATCTTCTGAGAATAAGGTGTGAGAAACCCTCGGGCTCCTCGCGTTTCCGGGAGCCGAGGGCATCCCAGGCATGCCTGTCGAATGTGAGTGGAGATAAAACGGGTGCTTGCCTTTTATTTCGCAATCATGGTGAATGCAGTCTAGCCCATGGCTGCTGCCGCGGTCCCTTGCTGCGGTTTCGGCGTCCTCGCTTCAGCCGCCTTCCCCGCGATTCCCTCCTGGTTGCTGCCGCCGCCGCCGCCGCTGCTGCTGCTGCTGCTAACTCCAAGAGATTTCTTGAATGCACAAAAATGGATGCGGTAGGGGAAACGGTCCGATAGGAGAGCGAGGCGGAGCGACGGTCTTACGTAGGACAAAGATCAGATGGTCCGGTCGCACTTCCGCTGCCCCCGCCCCGCCCGACAGCATTCATTGACAAGAGCTGGAGCTGCTGGGATATGTACGCTAAGTCATCAACCAGATTCATTATTTATTATTTTTTTAAATTTATTATTATTTTTTTTAAATGGTTTGTGTCTCAGACTGTGGTGAATTAAAACTCTTTCCATTAGTTTACATTCATTTTTTTTTTATTTCCTCAGACCTCTTTAAGAAGTATGTTACCTAACTTAATGCCATTGCCATCAAATCATCCACGTGTTCTTGGAAGGGCATTATGAAACTAAAAGGCATAACCCAAAACTAAGTATTAATTGAGTGGCAGACTATAAATTAAATGTTAAGGTAATATGTTATAACTAGGCTACTTTCATTAAATTTGGACGTCAGTTAGTGGCATTGCACATTAGGTAGGCCTACATTAATCAAATTTACACTACCCTTCAAAAGTTTGGGCTCAGTGCCTGTTTTTTATTCAGCAAGAACTAATCCAAATTGTCAAAAGTAACAGTGAATACATTTGCAATTATATACATTATATACAGTTATGGATTTATAATTTAAATAAATTCAGTTCTCTCTATTCATTAAAGAACCCTGAAAAAAATGTATCATGAAGCAGCACAACTGTTTTCAACATTGATGATTATAAGAAAATCAGCATATTAGAATCATTTCTGACACTGGAGTAATGATGCTGAAAAATCTGCTTTGCATCACACAAAGAAATTACATTTTTAAATATATTTAAACAGAAAAGTTATTTTAAACTCTATTAATATTTCACAATTTATTGTTTTTACTGTATTTTTGATCAAATAAATGCAGCATTGGTGAGTAGCTATAAGAGACTTATAAAAAAATCTTACAGACCAATTTAAACTACATGAGCTCACTAAACAAAGAATAATGCAATCATATTATGCAATGCGGTTTCATGATTTCATGATGATAAACACTGTCTGGTCTAGATATTTAGTGACATATTTGTGTCATTCATTTTTTTACCATGAGATATAATAATTAATAATCACTGACAATGGTTTCTAATACCACATAACATGTATTTTTATTGTAGACAAACTGACTTACAGTTTATAACATTTTATGCAATAATAGACCAACATGTGTATCATCTTTGGAGCAGGTGTGATGTAATATATGAAATGTTTGAATAGTTTTACACATCTGCAATATTACTCAAACATTTTAGAATAAAAACATCAAAATGATGAAAATAAAAATCAAACCTTATATATGAGCTTTTGTCTAAATCACAGCTCTATTCACTCAGGACATTGTCAACCAACTTCATGAGCTAGGCCTATATTTATCTCATCCATTAAGCAAAGAAAATACCATTTTGGTTTTCAATTTAAATTCATAGGAAAGCACAATTTATAATGTACTACTACTACTAATAATAATAATAATAAAAATAACAACAACAACAATAATTTAAAACATTGAATCTTAATCCTTTAGGTCGAAATGGCAAATATAAATTCTGTATAATATGTCTAAATCTGGTGTGGTTTTTTCTTCATTTTTTAGATGGCTGAAGCCTATAAAAATAATAAGGTTTTGGAAGTAGTGTGAAGGAGAAAATTCATTCACCAATTCATTCATTCGAAATAAATCATTAAATCATTCATTCATTTTTGAGTACCGTAAGGCGTCGTAAAATAGTATATATAGCACATTTACTATAAATATATAAATAGCAGGTTACAGTAAATATAGTGTAATAAGTCGTCGACAAATATAGCTCAGGCTCAATCTCAAAACATGCACAGATTTCTAGAGCCTGCGGAGAGGGCTGATCTCTGGATGACGTCACACCATATGCGATGGAGATTGGCTGCTGAGATACACGTCGCTCCGCCCACTGAGCTGCGTCATGACGCTCTGTTATTTACCTTCTTCTCCCACAGTGGAGAGGAGTGGAGGTCAGACGAGCGGCAGCGTTCAATAATGGCCCAGCGGTGGCTACTGAATTTAATATGGGTATTGGTTTCTTTGATGTTTGCTTTTTCCCTAAATAACAGGGTTAGTGTGCCGCTGTCTGCACTCACAGAGTATATTTTACTGCCTCTTGCCGTTGTCCGTCTCTAGTACGTAAACAAACATGACCGCTACCATGTCCAGGCAGAGACAAGCTGCAGTCGCTGCAGACTCCTCTGGCTCTTCTTTTTCCCTTACTGCAAGCCTCATGCGACTCTCGAAACACATCAAATATGAAAATCTTGCAGCTGGACTCAGTGGGGGTGTTATTTCGACAATGGTGTTACACCCCCTGGATCTGATCAAAATCAGGTTTGCAGGTAAGTACATGTTCACTTTATATAATTCTGCAGAAGGAGTGTCTCAAAACCTATGGAGCTGCCTATCTAAAAATAGTCTAGACAGGCTTTTTAATTTAAAAAATGCGATAATAACTCATTACATACTTTAAAAAGAGCAAAATAATAATATAAATAAAAAAATGAATCATAGGTTTCCACTGTGTCTGGTAAATGAATGAAATGATCAAAATCTTAACCTTAATTATGCATGTCCTCAAAAACTGCTATACAAACAACTGAGAAATAAATGGTATGTTGATCCAGTTTCACAATCCGAAAAACTGTGTCATGCTCCCTGGGTTTTGAGACACAGCCCAGAACACTAGAAAAACACACACAGAGGGCACAACACAGATTCACTGCCAGTTTTACCTTTGCACTGGCCCTTTTGAAGGATATTTTTTGATTATTTTGAAGCAGAAGTGGGAGTGTGTTGTTTCCCCCACCTTTTCTTACTCTTTCCAGTAAGTGATGGTCTGAAAATGCGACCCCAGTATGATGGCATGGTGCACTGCATGAAGACCATCTGGAAGCTGGAAGGGATTCGAGGTCTCTATCAGGGTGTGACCCCCAACATCTGGGGGGCCGGGGCATCATGGGGCCTGTACTTCCTCTTGTAAGTAGTCAGAGTTGTGTTGAAAAGGGAAGCACAGAAGGGAATTTCCTGTTTGAATGTAGTTCTAAACACAACTTCACTATATTCACTGTTGGGAGGTTACTTTGGCAATGTAAGAATACAAGTTACTCTATTTAAAATGTAATAAGTAGTGTAACTATTTCAATTACTTTATTAATGTAACTGATTACATGTGATTACTTTTGGATTACATTTCTAAATTTCTAACGAATGTTCTCAATGTTAATCATTTTCAAACATTTAAATCAGGCAGGGTTAACCTTACAATAGTACTCAACACTAATTACTGTCACACTTGCAAAATCCTTGAATTAATATTATAATAATTAAATTTGATAGCCCATCCACCACAGAATTAGACTTTAGCACCTTTTTACTTTGAGATCGTTCTGAGATTAAATACAGATTTAAAATCATAACAAGAAATAGTTTAATAGCTATGATACTGTTTTTGAAATCAAATATTTGGATAGCTATGACAGAAAACATTGGCATCTAACAATGCCTTGGGGAAAAAAATGCAGTTAATCTTAAAAAACTACTGCACATACATAAACCCACATAGCAAATAAAACAGTTGTCGAATTAACATGTGTCCTATTTTGTGTCCTAAACTCCTGAAACATTGATGTCTCTTATTTTAGAGCGGTTTAGTTCATTAATTAGTATTATTCATCATATCCTAGCTTTTTACAGAAAAAAATCAGATGTAATCCCATTTGAAATTGTTTACATTTTCATAAGTAACTGTAATTTAATTACACATTTTATCCCAGTAACTATAAGGGATTACAGTTACATTTATTTTGTAATTAAATTACGTAACATTGTTACATGTAACTAGTTACTCCCCAACACTGACTATACAGTACTGATCAAAAATTTGGCTCAGTACAATTTTTTAAAAATGAATGCTTTTATTTAGCAAGCTTGCATTAAATTGATCAAAAGTGTCACTAAATAAAAGTATAATTTTTCAAAAGATTTGTATTTCAAATAAATGCTGTTCTTTTAAAGTTTTTATTCATCAAAGAATCCTGAAAAAAATGTATCATGGTTTCCACAAAAATATGAAGTAGCGCAACTGTTTTCAACCTTTATTATTAATCAGAAATGTTTCTTGAGCAGCAAATCAGCATACTGAAATGATTTCTGAAGGATCATGTGACACTGAAGACTGGAGTAATGATGCTGAAAATTCAGCTTTGCATCAGAAATAAATTACATTTTAAAATATATTAGTAATATATTTTAATATAAATTAAAATATCAAATTAATAGAAATTATTTAGCAATATAAAACACATTAATAGAAAACTGTAATTTTAAATTCCAATAATATTTCACAATGTTGCTGTATTTTTAGTAAATGCAGACTTGGTGAGCATAAGAGACTTCTTTCAAAGGCATTAAAAAAATCATAATTTTAACCAGTAGTGTGTATACTGTATATTTTTGCTACAACATTTTAAAACATGAGAAATGCCACATGGGAACATTTTTGACATACATGAGTCCTTGAATATATATATATATATATATGTATGTATTAGTGCTGACAAACGATTAATCGCGATTAATCGCATCCAAAATAAAAGTTTTTGTTTACATAATATATGTGTGTGTACTGTTTATATTTATTATGTATATATAAATACACACACATACAGCATATATTTTGAAAACATTTACATGTGTATATACATTTATATATTTATATTCTTATATTTGTTATTATATATAAATATATTTAATATATAAACATAACATATATTTCTTAAATATATACATGCATGTGTTTGTATTTATATATACAGAATAAATATACACAGTATACACACATATATTATGTAAACAAAAACTTTTATTTTGGATGCGATTAATCGCGATTAATCGTTTGACAGCACTAATATATATATATATATATATATATGAAGAGTTTGGTTCCAAAACGCGATAAACGCCATTTTTTTAAAAAATTTGAGTTTCTGACAAAATCAGTATTGTATCTGGTCGGTATTGAAAAGTCAATTTTTTATTTTACGGGCAATGCAATATCCGTCGTGTTATTCTGTCATGTTTTCTCCCTTTTTTTTCTTAACGCCAGTCTCCCTTCTCTGCAGAACGCGATATATCCGCTTAACCAATCACAGCGCACCATTCCACACACTGTAAACAGTACCGGTAATGGTGGCACTTTGAATACACCCGGCATCCTAGTTTTCCTCATCTATTTTGTACTTGTAAATTAGGGCTGCACGACAAATCGCATGTGATTGTCATGCGCATCTCGTCAGTAATGCCAGTAGGGCTGGGCGATATATATCGTTCGATATATCCATGCGCATTTCGTCAGTAAAGCCGGTTCTTTGATTAGCGGAAAATCTCCATCACCTGTTTTGAAATAGAGCGCCAGTTAATACACAGAGCCGTAGATCACTGACAAGCTACGCCAGTTAATCACCCGCGAAAATGAACGCGGTATTGCGTAGCTTGTCAGTGATCTACGGCTCTGTGTATTAACTGGCGCTCTATTTCAAAACAGGTGATGGAGATTTTCCGCTAATCAAAGAACCGGCTTTACTGACGAAATGCGCAAAATATCGTTCGATA
>JAFVLL020016626.1:10000-23275 GCA_021397915.2 Tor tambroides
TACTGACCCTACACTTTTGAATAGTGTAAATAGCATTGATATTGACTATTTTTGCTAAAAAAAAAAAAAAAAGAATAAATAAAGTTAAAAAATTAATTAAAATAAAATAAGTAATAATAATAATAATAATACAGATGTGAACTTTCTTGAAAAGGCATGGATCCTTTAAAGTTCACAAGCCAAAAAAAGAAGCTGCCAACAGTGCTGTGTCAGTCGATACTGTATGAGTTATGAAGATACTCCACAAAGTCATCTGACCTAATTTCAGATCAGGATCACTGGCAAACAGTGTGTGTGTGTGCAACTTTACACGGGTACCAACACTGAAATATAAGTAGTAGATCCTTGTTGATTTGGTCTTTGTCCTTCAAAAGCAGTGAATAAGCAGATTGTAATGTCAAGAGGAACCTTTCTCCTAGTATTTTGTTTATAGAATCAGTCGTGCTGTGGAAGATTAAGCAAGAGATCTGACTATAACAATAAATCTGGAAAGATTTAGCTCAGCAGTCTTATATCCAGCAGCACTGACTCAAAAATAAAAACAGTTGTTGATTTACTTGAAGTCTACCCTCCCTGAAATCCCTATGGTGATTCAATAACAGTTACATAAAGGATGGTCAGTTTACAGCACTGTACAATAGACATGCATGTGCTAAATGGCTCAGGGGAGCATAATGTGGTCCTTTCTCATCTTCCCGCAGTTATAATGCTATTAAAGCGTACACGCGGGAGGGACGGCAAACAGAGCTGAGTGCTGGCGAACACCTGGTGTCTGCAGCGGAGGCAGGTCAGTTTGAGAAAGAGCCACCTGTGAGCCTGACAAACTAAACACGGCTAAATCTGTAGCTCAGCTATGAGACGGGAACAACTGGAATGTCAGAGGCCTTGGAGACTGTGTTCTTCCACTGGATCATTCCTGATATGCACAAACTTTAGGCTATGCCACACACTCTGCGGCTATCAAATGTAAACCGCTTGTTCATGCTTGCTCTAATTTAATCAAATAGACAAGACTCTATATAACAGGTTCAACCTGATTATTTGCACAATGCTGAAGTTAGATATTGCTCTGTTAGGTCTTCTGAGGCTATCGAGTTCATTTTCATTCAAGATAACTTCAAGTTCATTTTGATATTGTTGGTAATCTAATACAATTTTCATATTTATTTTTAAGATGATAGAATATTTTAGAGTGACCTAAGCCAGATAATACCATAAAACATCACCGAAATCATTAAATCGACTACTGTTTATTGACGTTTGATGTCACTTCCTGAAGGATGTCACAAGGTAGTCATTAAGGACATTTTAAGTGATATTTTACAAAATACTAACCGAGTGGAAAGTGAAATTGAGGACACATACAGTAGATTGATGTGTAAATTAAAATAACATTTTATTTTCAAAATTTAGATTAGAGAAAGAAAAATTATTAAGAAGCATCTGGAATATTTCTTAATGCAGTGACCCTTACAAAGCACCACAAACAGTTTACTTTAAAAAAGAAATTAAATAATAAATACTTTTATTAAGCAAGGGCATGTTAAATTGAACAAAAGTGACAACAAAATATTTCTGTTTCATATAAATGCTGTTCTTTAAAAGAACTTTAGTTTCTACAAAAATATGAAGCAGCACAACTGTTTTCAATATTGATAATAATCAGAAATGTTTCAAATCAGCATATTAGAATGATTTCTGAAGGATCATGTGACACTGAAGACTGGAGTAGTGATGCTGAAAATTCAGCTTTGATCACAGGAATAAATTACATTTTAAAATACATCCACATAGAAAGCAGTTATTTCAAATTTTAATAATATTTCACAATTTTCCTGTGCTTTTGATCAAATAAAGGTAGAACATACTACTTTTCAAAACCTTGAAACAAAATCTCATTTTTAAAAATTAGTGTACGTCTACGGAAAATGTGGAAATTGTTGGATTATTTTAAACTAAATTTTACAAAAATGATCTCAAAATATGGTGAAACTTTGTTGCCAGGTCACCTACTTACACTAACTTTCCTCTAATTTAATTACGTATTTATTGAGTTAACAGTAGAGGCAACAGTAACTAAAGAGTTCACAGTAGCACAGTAAATGTGTCACTTACACTAAAGTTATCAGCTTTCAAATGAGACTCTCAGTTTGCGGTCGACTGCGTGAAGCGCTGGCCTTGATTCTGATTAGCAGTCTCTGCAGATTTTAATCACGTTACTGCGTTCATTTCTTTAAAGAAAAATGGCAGGGAAAAATGAGCTGCAATATCAAAATTCATTCCAGACCGTGCAAGAATAATATACAATCAGTTTTACCACCTAATAAGCACGTTTTACTGAAAATAATGCTGTTTCAGCGAAATCTTCAAGGGACATTTTTCTGTAAAGTGTGTCAGAATAGCAGTCATTTAGGAGGACAGGCTTTTAGTGAGGGGTCAATTGCCAGTTCTTCATTTAAAATGAAGATCTATGTTGACTTAATTGTATGGGAAAACAGTAAAAACAGTAACTGCAACTTTATTTCTCAAAATGGCATCTTTATTTCAGCTAATTGCAACTTTTTATCTTGTAATTTCGACATTATATCTCATAATAATGACTTCATTTTCCTATTTTAGACTTTACCTCACAATTACCAGTTTTAGGTTTTACACAAAAATGCATGTATGTTTATGATATTATTAAAAAAAGAGAAGTAAAACTAATGTAATTTCTATCCTAAAAAAATGTGAGTTAATATTTAATCCTGTGTATTAAGATGAGGATATGAAAGTGCTTTGCATAACAGGAATGACCAGCTTCAAAACATGGCCAATTTGAAACTGACAAAAAACAGAGAAGAAACAAGATTGTGGTATCAGCTTAGGAAGAAGTGAAACAAACAGCTTTTTTCCATTGCACACCGAAGAATATTGAGGAAGAAAATCGAACAATATCAGTGCAATGCAACTAACTAATAGAAAGTACCAGTGTGACCAAAACATACTATATCAACCCCAGCCTGCATTTTTAGATTCATAATGATAATACAGCAATGAATTATTTTTCCTATTGGTCTCTTTCACATGTAAAAACCCTCTAAGATCTCAGACAGAGCACTAACGTGGAGTGACTAGTTAAATGTTGGTGTGAAGGTGCCCTGTTCCATGTTTCCAGGCATTCTGACGCTTTGCCTCACCAACCCAGTCTGGGTGACAAAGACCCGGCTGGTGCTGCAGTACAATGCAGACCCTTCACGGAAGCAGTACAAGGGAATGATGGACGCCCTCGTGAAAATATACCGTCACGAGGGTATCCCGGGACTCTACAGGGTACATCTACCGATTTTAAACTAACCTGAGAACCTGTTGCAGGTGTACTAGAGCTTTCATGTGTGCTAATCTCAAGATTAAAGTCAACATGAAATGAAACGCTTATCCCAATTACTTCCTTAAACACACGCTTTGTACACAATTCCCCTTTGTGAAAAAGAAGCACACGTCAACAAAATATTATATATAAAAATATACAGTTTGGTGGAGACTTTATTGTTTTCAGGCTCCTAACTCGATGTTATTTACAATTAAATGAAGATGTGTTAGGATGCAGTTAGTTGAACTTTAGAGTGCTTTTTAACCCACTTAATTAGGAATTAAGTACATCTTTACGTGTAATTGCATAATTCATATTTCTGTTGTCTGTGAAATAGGGTTAAAGCGAACTGCTGAATGCACTGACAAACATTTATGATAAACTAAAATATACTTTAATGTCATTTCTATTGAAACTGGTATGTCATGTGTTTTAATAGATATATTAATAGATTAGATAATTACACATTTGTGAATATTGATGATGCCATTTAGTACATTTAAAATTTGTAAACTTTAAATGCAATATCAAATAACACACTACAGTTAAAGTGCTTTACACGTGCTTTAGTATGTTAGTCAACACATCTTTAAAAACAAAAGATTATTAAAACATAACCATTTAAAATGTATTTTAAAGTAAAACATTTAATTTGACATTGTTACTAAGTGCAATCTTTAAAAGTCTACTTAAGTGTGTTTAGAAGCTTGTTAACAAGCAAGAAACATCTCTCTCTTTGGTGCGCTTAAGTAGCATTTTATTTCATTAGTATTATATTACCTGGAAGTAGAGTTTTTTCAAAATATACTTTTAAGATTTGAAGTACACTACAAGAGCACTTAAGCACACTTTTATTGCAAAGCAAAGATTGTCTTTAGTAAACTCTGAGTTGAATCATTTTATCCGTTATTCTTGTTGAATATTATGTTTACTCTGATGTACAGTATATCACATTATGGACATAAAATAAGTTTCATGTTGACTTTAAATAGTGGGTCTGCTCTATAATCTTGTAGTTTTTTGTATGGCCACAGGAGGGTGTGATTGTATTATGTTTAGAGGATTGATCCAGCTCTTAACCTGTGCTTCCAGTTAGGCTTAAATACAGTATAGGCTAAAGTCTTTGCGAGTCATGCCAGATTGTCCTAAAATGATAACGTATTGAAGTAAACTTTATTGTAGTTTAATGCTAGTCTAGCCTAGTTTAGTTAAACACGATGACGTTGCTCTTAGACTATGAGGTGACTGTGTGATTGTGGTTTTGTGAGCCTCATTTTGTTCTGCCGCTGCAGGGTTTCGTGCCTGGGCTGGTGGGGACTTCCCATGCTGCACTGCAGTTCATGACCTATGAGGGGCTAAAAAGAGAGCAGAACAAATATAAGAAGATGCCGCCTGAATCGCTGCTGGTGAGGAAATAAAAACAGCCTTATATTTTTAGCACACACTATGAATGTACAATAGGAGGAGATGCAGCACTGTGATCTCCATATCAACTCTGATCAAATTAAACTTAAGTTTTACTATGCCTATGGTAGATTTTGCAGCATATTTTGGCCAAGTTGGACAAATTTTGACAGGAATGGGGGACATACAACAGACATTTTACCATACGGTGTCAGTATGTCCACTGTAAAGGTTGCAATTTTCCAGTCCTTCAAGATAAGGGGAAATAAAGGATGTGACTTTTTCAGATTATAATTAAAGGGACAGTTCACCCAAAAATGAAAATTACCTCATGATTTACTCACCCTCAAGTCATCCTAGGTGTATATGACTTGCTTCTTTCAGACAATTAGAGTTGTATTAAAAAATGTCCTGGCTCTTCCAAGCTTTATAATGGCAGTGAATGGGTGTTGAGATTTTGAAGCCCAAAAAAGTGCGTCCATCCATCATAAAATGTGCTCCACACAGCTCCAGGGGTTAATAAAGGCCTTCTGAAGCGAATCAATGTGTTTGTGTAAGAAAAATATCCATATTTATAAATTTATAACTGTTATTTTCATGTTCACAAGAAAGTGGCGTTTCAGCGGATGACGCAGGCAAACACGGTCATGAATGCGGAAGTACAGAGGAGAGAGCGAAACAAAACACTGGTCACAAATAATAAGTACAAAACGAAGATTTGTGAAGAAGGTTTCGATAAAAGCCAAGAGGAGACTGGTTTTCCTTTGCTGGAAACAAAACTTGGTTGTCTCTCCTGAACGCTCGTATGACAGTTAGCAGAAGCTAGAGATTATGGTTTATAAAGTTTAAATATGGATATTTTTCTTACACAAACACATCAGTTCACTTTAGAAGGCCTTTATTAACTCTTCAGAGCCGTATGGAGCACTTTTTATGATAGATGGATGCACTTTTTTGGGCATCAAAATCTCGACACCCATTCACTGCCATTATAAAGCTTGGAAGAGCCAGGATATTTTTTTAAGATAACTCTGATTAGAGCTGCACGATTAATCGTTAAAAGATCGAGATCGCGATTCAAACACCCACACGATCTCATTTCTAAATGACAACGATTGTCCCGTGTCAATAAAACGTTTGAAAACGTCTTACCGGAACATTCAATCTGCTTTCGCGCTGCCGTTGATATAGAGAGAGCAGTTACCATGTTTGGAGAAGAAAGTCTTTTCAACCACACAGTATTATTTCTGTCTTGCAGTAATTTATATTATCACAGAAATACTGGGATGAATGTTTATAGTTCGGATATAAACACTGATGTCTATGGTAGCGATCAAAATAGAGCAAATCACGTTTTGAAAGTAACTGGCTCTTCAAATAACGTTTGTGTCGATTTCATTGTTTCATTACACGTGTCAAAAAGTGACTTAAAAGTGTTTTTCATTGAATCATTCAAAAGATTCGTTCAAAAACGCTGATTCATCCAGTAATGAAACAATTAAGTATTTATGAGTAAATCATTGAATCATTCATTTAAATATATATATATATATATATATATATATATATATACATACAGTGGTCGAATTGTAAAAAAATTTCAGCGGGGATGGTGTGGTCGGGGGTGGTGGGGGTTGTGGTTCTGTGGCTAATTTTACACAATGATTAGAAAGACATTAAAAAAAAAAAACTTACAAATAATAGTTCATTTAATAAGGATATTTAATGAATAATTAGCCTTATTAAATGAACTATTATTTGTAAGTTTTTTTTTTTTTTTTCTGGAGCCTGAAATAGAGCAATTTTGGTCAGTATTGATAATTAAACAATATTTGAATATGAATGTGTTTTTGTGCTGGCACCTTGGCTGGTTTAGGTCCGTCATGGATAAATAAATATGACAATAAAACCGCCAGTAGGTGGCAGCAAGTCCCTGTTTTAATAAATGACTTACTTAATCATTCATATCAAACGATTCATTCAAAACGACTGATTCAATTGAAACGAAACAAGTGAGACCATCTGAATGGACCGTTGAATCACTGGCTCACTCGATTTGTTCAAAAACTGATTCATTCACGGAATGAAACACTGCGTTGCTATGCACATAAAAACTCATACATGGGTATTTTTTATTTCATTCCTGGAAGTATAAGGGCATTCCAACTGTATTCTAATGGGCTTCATCGCGCAGAGAATGCTTTTGAACTCTCAAGACGTGTGTTTTTTTGTTTTGTTTTTTTTCTCTCAAAGTTGGATAATGTCAGCTCTCCTATCGTCTCTCAGTCGCTCACAGTCACACATACATTATGTCAGGAGAATGTCTTTAAATTCTAATCAAGTAAAAATTATGCCTTCTGTTGTCTTCTTTTTAAAGAACTTCAAAAGTTGCGCTTGAACCATTTTGCGCGAAAAATGACGAAATTGCTTCCGCTTGTGCGCAGCTTGTTACAGTACCAAGTTCTGATTGTGTCGCTGTTATTTGGTTAAATTATCATAAGTAGAGAATTTTAACATTTCATGTGCATGATAAGTTTTACGTAATACACAAAATTGATAATCCAAAGTGGATGGTAAGGGGGGATGGTGGTTTTACAGAGGGGATGCTTTTAGGCATTTTTTTTCGACCAGGGGGACGCCATCCGCCCTCAATTCGAGCCCTATATATATATATATATATATATATATATATATATATATATATATATATATATATATATAATTTTTTTTAATAACTCATTCAAATTAATGAAATATTTTTAAATAGACTGCAGCAATTAATGTTTTGTCACAGCCTCTACTAAATTACACATTATTTTTTTTAGTTCAGAATTTGAGACAAAAAAATGGTCATTCTCAATTTATCCAGAATCGTGCAGCTCTAACTCTGATTGTATTCGTATGAAAGAATAAAGTCATATACACCTAGAATGGCTTACGGGTGAGTAAATCATGGGCTAACTTTTTTTTTTTTGGAGGGGGGGTGAACTATCCCTTTAATTCCAATGACATTTCTGGACCTGTAAATCTTTGTAGAATAATATTATCTAATAAAATCCCAAACTCTTGTGCTCAGACGGATCCAAATTTATTTTTGACATTTTACGAGGTACTATAAAGGCACCACAGACAAGAATGACCCGTACGATTATGTGGCATTTGACAGTATATTGCAACCTTTAGAAAGAGCGGTTTGTGTACTGGAGGCAGTAATGATCTTTGTGAGTCAGTCTCTCCTTCCGTCTGTCTCTGCTTCAGTCTCCACTGGAATACATCACCATGGCAGCCATTTCCAAAATATTTGCTGTAGCAGTGACCTACCCGTACCAGGTGGTGCGCGCTCGCCTGCAGGACCAGCACAACAACTACAGCGGCATCGCGGACGTCATCAGGAGGACGTGGAGGTATGGAGTCTGTCAAACGCTCTTCAAATCACAGAGCATTTACAAATCAGCAAAAAAACATGTAAAGTAACAGTGAAAAAAGGGAATCAAATGATTCATTTAGATTCATTTATAGAAGTTCTTTTTTATAATGGACCCAGAAAAACTTTTACAATTTCTTTCAAAAGTAAATTTAAAGAATCTTTTCTAGAATTTTATATACACTTTGTTTTATAACTGCCTTATTTACATTTTTGTATTGTGTACTACTGTATTGGTTTTTAATGTATAATCTTTGTTTGCCATGAAATAGCCTATGAAGCTGATGTGGCAATAAACTTAAAATCAAATCAAAATCTTTTTATAATGAAAAAATTTATTTAATGTAGATATACACTACCATTCAAAAGTGTTGAGTCAGCCAGTTTTTTATTTTTATTTATTTTTATTTTTTTGAAAGAAGTCTTACCAAGGCTGCATATGGAAGCACGTTTCCACCACTGAATAAAAAAAATAAAAAAAGTAATTGCAACATTTAATCTCGCAATTCTGACTTTTTTTCCTCAAAATTGTGTGATACAAACTGGCAATTGCAAGAAATGAAGTCAGAATTGTGAGATATAAACTTGCAATTCTGAGAACATATCAGTCTTTTTTTCTTCTCAGAACTGGACTTTTTTTTTTAACTCGCAATTGTGAGTTTATGTCACAATTCTGAGTAAAAAAGTCGCAATTACCTTTTTTATTTTTTATTCAGTGGCAGACACGGGCTTCCATAGCTGCATTTATATGATCAGAAATACAGTAATAAAAACAGTCATATTGTGAAATATTATTATAGTTTAAAAAAAACCCTTTCATTTATGAATAGAAATATGTTTGAAATAGAACTCTTTTGTAACATTATAAATGTCTTTACTGTCTTTTTTTTTCTTTTACAGTTACTAACCCCAAACTTTTTGAATGCTGTCTCATTGTTTTAAAGCTCAATTAAATATGTATATATTTGCTTTAAATAATAATAATTAATAAATATTAATGGAGCCAGAGAATTATAAGGGTATATATAATAAAGAGACCAAAAATGATAAAGAAAATTTTACAAGAAAAACCTTTAAATATCTAGTTTAAAATACATGTGTAGTTCTTAGAAATGTATTCTTTGGTAATTAATGATAATATAATGTTTCAGAAAATCTTTTCATTTTAAAACTAAAACTTAAAAAAAAGAAAAAGAAACAAAAAATTATAAAGAATTTTTACAAGAAAAAACACACATTTATTGGTTTCAGTGAAATAATTCAAAATATGATGTGGTGTAACCATCAAATAAAAGTAATATTTTCCTTATAGTTTAAATACATGCAAGTTTTTAACTTCAGATTTTACTTTGATTTGGCTTTTGGTAAAGTTTTGGTATATTCTTTCTAATAATAATAATAATAATAATATATAACTAAATAATAATGAATGATTATGCCAAACTACTAAGTTTTCTTGTCATGATTTTTTATTTATTTATTTAAATAATTTTTTTCATTATAATATCATGACAGTTGTATCGCCCTGACATTTTTTCACGTTACGCATAATATTTTTAAACTATTTATTTTTTAAATATACTTATACCTTATCATTATACCTTATTTTTTTGAAGATAGTGCCCTCTAAAACCACTTGATTTGTAGCTACATTTTGTTAGCAGCTCTTCATATAGATTCAAGAGGAAATACAGTGTGTCTGCCAGGAATATGGTGACTCATCTGACTATACATCAACTCAGTATGTTTGTGTTTGGCTCTCTCTAGCAACGAGGGGACCGAGGGCTTTTACAAAGGCATGGTCCCGAACCTGGTGCGAGTTATTCCAGCGTGCTGCATCACATTTTTAGTGTTCGAAAATGTGTCCCGCTTACTTTTGGGGGAGTATCACTAAAGCTTCAGGTGCGCTCACACCAAACGCAACAACGGACCAACTCAACGCCATACACCAGGACTCTGTCTGTGCGTTAGAGACGAGCAGGAATACCAGGCATTTCCTGTTTAACTCAGAACTCGACGTGCAGACAAAACTAGCATTTAGCATCTGCACTGAATGAAAAGAAGAAACTACAGGTGCATATATATATATATATATGTGTGTGAGATTGTTGTATTGTTGAGTTTATTGAGAGACTATCCATATTGTCTTGAATATTCAACTACGAAAAAATGTCATTTCAAGATTTGAATTGATTTCAAGTAGTCAATGACAAGAACGGCTCGTGGAAAAGTGGATTCAAGCCATCCTGTGACAGTGCACCCAAACACAGTATTCACCAAACACAGTGCTTAAGAAGATGTTTGTCTTTTTTACGATATTTTCACCAAACAGCTGCTATATTTGCTGAGCTATGCGAGAGAACGAAGCCACTCAGCAGATCTGGGCTGACTATAGCGCCCGGGGCGAGCCACACTGGGCATGCTCAGGAAATGATGTCACGCTGCAGGATAATAGCACACAGGCCTGGAGAAGCTGATACTTTACTGGAGGACAGGAGCAGATTTTAACCAGATGTGTGTAGATGACATCTACTGGAAGACTTTAACTGCAGTGAAAGAAGAAATATGAAAGAACTGAGAGGCTGTTATGTTTGTATATATGAATGTGCTACTGTCAAAGATGTACGTATAAGCCATTTTTACACATCTAATAAAGAAATCTATGTACCAAATCTATGTTTACAAACTATATTTTTGGTAATGACTGACAGAAACCCGATAAACTATTTCACTAAACATAAACGATTTGGACTTTTCACGTTTTAAAATGTTTGAATGTCACTGCGTCAGATACACTTAATCAGTTCACTTTTAGTTTACACTCAAATGCCGAGATTTTATTGCGCTTAATTGTATTGAATGTGCACTTGTAGTGTACTTTAAACATTAAAAGTACTATTCATCTATGCTTGCAGATAATATTGAAATAAAAGGCCATTTTAGTGCTTTAATGACTGTTTTTAACACACTGTTAAAAAAGTGCACTTAGGAATAATGTCAAATTAAACATTTTGCTTTAAAGCACATTTTAAATCATGTTTTAATAATCTTTCATTGTGCTTTAAAGAAGTGCACTTATTTTGATGTGTTGACTAACATAATAAAGCACAAGTACTTGATTATAATTTATAATCTAGTGTGTTAGCCAGTATTACATTTAAAGTTAATATATTTTAAATGTACAAAATTGCAACATATATTTAAATATATAACACAAATTTCAATAGAAATGACATTAAAGGATATTTTAGTTAACCATATTTCGATGACAATATATTTAGGAAATTACATATAAAGATGTACTTTAGTCCTATTTACAATGTGTGGGTTAAAATCACTCTACAGTTCAGCTAATTGCATTTAATAATGTAAACTATAATACATTTTCATTTAGGTGTAAATAACATGCAATTAAAAGTCAGAAAGCATTACATTCAATTCACACTTAAGTGTTTCTTTAAAGTATATTATTTCTGTAGTAAGTACTCTTTTAAAAAGCATGCTAAAATGTGCTTCTTTTTGGAGTAGTTTTTGCAATGACTTTTAATCATTTGGTCATATAATAGTACTTTTCGTTATTTAATGCAGTGATGTTCCAACATATGACTTATGTATATTTACTTATATGGGCCAGTGTGTCTTAACCTGTAGTCACAGGAATCTGATTTCTCCTAATATTGAACACTCAGCAGCAGCTGTGAAACCACTTCAGTACCACAGCAGACATTCCAAGCCTTGGTCATGCTACACACACTTCAGCCTGCTGCGTTTTCCATCTACACCCCATTTTATGATGCTGGTACTTTTGCCTTTTTTTTTTTTCATCAACTTTTTAAGCTAATTAATTACCAAGCTTTTGGTCTAAATTAAAATAGGCCTTTTTAATATGCAAAAAAGTGTTCTATTTTTTTCCACAAACATTTAGAATTAAAAAAAAACCCAAACAAACAAAAAAGCATCATTACTAAAAATGGCCAGGGTCATCTCTACAGAACCAGATAATCCTGTGGAAAAATGTGTACTGTATATGGTATAAAGAGGGGAATGTCCTAAATTAATATCATATTTCAACTGCAAAATCTTAAGAAAAAAAAAAAAGAAAATATATATATATATATATATATATATATGTATATGTTACAGTAAAGAAACTGAGATTTGTTTTCACATTACATATTTAATTGTGAGGTGAAATATGACCTGACTTTTCTTCATAGTTTTAGGTAATAAAAACACAATGGATACAAAAATATGAGTTCTATTGATCCAGGCACAAAAGGAAGAGCCATTGAATAAATATCAGCAAAACAAGGATCATCTTTGTTGGACTCTCCTTAAAATGGTGGTAGCATTGTACAGTGATGACCTCATATGGTAACACATTTACCATGATATTTACATTGTACAAGGTACTTTTCTTATTAAAATTTTCATTATGGCACTCTCCGAAGGACCATAGTGCAATCATGGTACTTGTATTTTGTAATTGTCTCTACTATCTAAATTGAGAATACTGAATTCCTCAACTTTCACAATGAGAATAATAATCTGACACAACATGAGTGCTGCACAGACTCAAAGCAACTCTATCAGCTTTAATTTGTCCCATTTCTGTGAGGAAGGTCCTTTCTGTGACAGGAACAAATGGTGATGATGAGAGTGATCAGTTATGAAGATGAGAAGCTCATTTTGGAAGCTCTTCGATGATCACCCGGGAGACAGAGTTCCATCCTGTCGACGCGTCTCCACGAGGATAAGCAGCACATGTGCCCACCCAGATCCCAACATCCACCAGCCCCGCCTGAATCCCGTCACAGAGCCCCTCCACTGACACAAACACAAACACACACCGTCAGCAATACTGTAGACTCTAATACACAGTATGTGTTATTAATGTGCTATTAGTAATATTAATTAAAATACAAACTCACACACATATATAGCACAAATAACCCATTCAAAAAAACCTCAATACATATAAAAAATTCTATCGATCTATCTATCTATCTATCTACAGGTGCATCTCAATAAATTAGAATGTCGTGGAAAAGTTCATTTATTTCAGTAATTCAACTCAAATTGTGAAACTCGTGTA
>JAFVLL020016627.1:0-43714 GCA_021397915.2 Tor tambroides
TATATAAAACACCTTTTTTTTCCACTAAGCTTGTTAAAATGCATCTGGGATTGCCCTCACCAATATCAGTACTGCCTTGAAGTGAGATATGTAGAATATAATTTTCTCGCTAGGTTTTCTAACATCTAAACTGTTTTTTTGTCGTTTCTGTCTACCAGGTTTTGAGTTTTTCGAGACGAGCGCCAAGGACAACATCAATGTGAAGCAGACCTTTGAGCGTCTGGTGGACATAATCTGCGACAAGATGTCTGAGAGTTTAGAGACTGATCCCGCCGTGACCACAGGAACCCAGGGAACGGCCCGGTTAACAGATAACCCTCCTCCACTACAGCAGCCCAACTGTGCCTGTTAGTGCTCAGTTTACGTGGTAGCATAATTGTGTGTGTGTGTGTGTATGTGAGACACCTTTAGATAGATTCATATATCCTTTAATGTCATAGAATACAGGTGCTTGAACAACTTGAATCTGATCAGTGCATGTCAGGAGTCATGTGACCATTTACACCCAATGGGAACAGAGCTGTCATATGGATGCAGTCTTGATCAATGGCGAGCAGTTTTTCAGTGTTTTGAAAATCAGTATGGATAAAAATAGCTTGAAAAATATTAATGCATTTCTTTGGTCATCAGTTTTTGGTATATTTGGCCTGTGAGTCAGTTGCACCACTAGGAGGCATTCAAACATCACACGTTCTTGTATTCCAAAACATAAAGCCACAATGTGGGGGTCTTGAGGCGCTATGTAAAATGATAAAATGTAGCGGCCAAAGACGCTTGTCTGTCTGATGCATGTGAAAACAGACCAAACGAACCCAGAATGCAAGAATGTGTTGTGTATGAATGCTACTTTTGTCTGTTTTGTTCCAGCACCTTTGCACTGGAGTCACGTCTGTCTATACGGTGCCTAGTTCATTCTGACACACACTTTTCTTTACTGTCAATCAAAGTCCTAACGGCCTTTACAGCACTGTTATTTAGTTTATCAAAACTTCATTCACATGCATGCAGCAGCTGTTTTTGAACTGATGACACTGAGCACCATCGAATTGACCTTTCGTTAAGCCCAACCCCTTAGTTATGAATAAATGAATTTACGAATAAAAATTTAGTTACAGATTAGTTTAGAATGAACTGGAGATTTTTGTGAACTCTTTCTGGCTGAGCACGATTGATCTGACCTTTCACTAAGCTCCGCCCACTTAGTTACAAATACATGTAATTTTGTAGTTATGAATAAATGTAATTACATAGTTACGGATAAAAATATAGTTACTAATTAATTTATAATAAAAACTCAGATTTTTGTGAACCCTTTATGACTTTGAGTACTATCAAACTGACCTTTTAGTAAGCTCCGTCACCTACATATAAACATAATTAAAAGTTACGAATAAAAACTTTGTTGCGAGTTCCTTTAAAATAATCAGAAGATTTTTGTGAACTCTTTATGATTCAGAGCGTGATCGCACAAACCTTTTGCTAAGCTCCATCTTTGGTGGCGAATTAACTTGTTACGACTAAAAATGTAGTTACAAATTAGATTTTGAGATTTTTTTTAAATTGAGTTTGAGCATGATCGAACTGACCTTTCACTAAGCTCCACCCAATTAATTACTAATGTAATTTTGTAGTTACGAATAAATGTAATTACATAGTTACATATAAAAAGTAGTTACTAATTAGTTTAGAATAAACTGGAGATTTTTCTGAATGCTCTATGACTTTGAGTACGATTGAACTAAACTTTCGCTAAGCTCTGCCCCTTAGTTATGAATAAACATAATTACAAAATTACGAATAAAAACTTCTTTATGATTAAGAGCCCGATCAAACTGACCTTTTTCTAAACTCCAATGTTTAGAAAATGTTTGAGTTTCTCAACTCCAACCAACTCCTTGGTTGCAAATGAAAAAAAAAACAAACAAATAAAAACGTAGTTACAAATTAGGGTAAATTGGAGATTTTTGCAAACTTTTTGGATTAGGGCTGCAGCTAACGATTATTTTTATTGTCGACTAATCTACCGATTATTTTTCAATTAATCTATTTATTATTTTCTTATCAGTTGATGAATTCTTTAGTTAAACTATCAATAAATAATAACAGTAACTTCTGCTATTAATCGTTTATTCAAACGTTTTCTCATAATTAATAGTCTACTTTACAAAAAATAATAACAACAACAACAAAGAAAGAAATTAATAACAATAAATAAAGATAATAACAAGAAAAGAGAAAAAGAAATAAATAATATAAAAGGAAAGAAAGAAAATAACAATAAATAAAAAATAAGAAAAGAGAAAAAGAAAAATAATAACAAATAATTAATAAGAAAAAGAAAGAGAGAAAGAGAAAGAAAGAAAGAAAGAAAGAAAGAGAAAAAAGAATTACAGGGCAGTGATACAATCAATAGAAATGCACATTATGGCTGCATTCACAGTTGCTGTTTGGCACTGACAGCAGTTGCTTACAGGTGAGAGACTTGACATGTTTTATTTATTCAGCAGATTAAAACATCTGCTTGAATTCATATCTGTATGAATGAACAGCTGAAGTCACAACCGCATTCAGGACACTAGAGCGACAGAATCAAAAATGGCGTCATAACACCGGGAAGTTTTATCAGAGTTGACAGCCCGTTTTTAAATAAATGAGCCCAGTCGAGGCTTGTCCTATCCATCACACAGTTGAACATCCATCACACAGTTAAACAACTAACAATGACTTTAAATGCTTTGTTAGCGAGTGCAGAGAGCGCGTCTCAGAGCTCGCGCAATCGCGCCCACGGCACTGACGGCAGCTCCAGTGGATCTTAAGATGAACGCGAATCATTTCTCCGCCTCTGTGGGTGAATTAAACCCGTCATGATTATATAGGCAACTCGATGTCCCGTGCTGTTCCGTTCATTCAGCGCAGCTTTATATGCGGTTGTGAATCCTGACAATGTAAAGGCGTCAGTTCGGCTATATATATATATGTATGTGCGGTTCTGACGGTCATATAATAATAGAATACTCTATGAACGCTCTATGAAGTGAAGTGATGTTACCACACTAGCCTTTACCTTCTGCTCTAGAGTCTTGTTCGTGTTAAACACGGCAGAAAAACAGTCTTAAGTAGGGACAACTGCAGGCTCGCGCAATGGGCGTGGCTAAAGGTGCGACGCATCGACGCACTCCATGATAATCGACGTATTTTTATAATCGACGTAATCGATGACGTCGACGAATCGCTGCAGCCCTATTTTGGATGATTATAAATTGACAAATTTAAAATTTTCAAAAATTTAAATATAATTACATCACACAGGATGTCCTGTCTGCCAGCAGTTTGCTATGGAAGGAATGGTCAGATTTTTTTTTTTTTTTTTTAAGGTTGGGCTTAGTGAAGGGTCAGGTGCTCAAGGGATAGGATCTTAATGGCAATCCTACGAAATTGCATTAATACACACAAACACACTCTTTTCAGCCAGTTTTGTAGATCAGGAATTCATGCCATATTAATCGAAAAGAAATTTCCCATCAGTGATATCAGATGCATAACTCTTGTGTGTGTGTATATGTGTTCCGTAGATTACTAAAGATTACATCATCTATATGAAAACATGATCTATCTAGTGTATATAGGTTTGTATATACCTCAGTCAGATGAATATAATATTGTGGATTCAAGTAGCTGTTCAATACAGGGAGGAAAATTAGCATTTACTGTTTCTACACATTTAGTTTGATCATTGTAAATGAATTCATGCTGATGAAGTGAAATATTTATCTATTTATTCAAAGCAAACAGACTTTACAGTGAGAAAAAGAAAAGTAAATGTGCTTCATGAGCTGCGTGTGTCTGATAACGAAACGTTCTTCTAGGTGAAGTGGATTTTGTATTTTTCCCCAAGCCCTTTTTTCTCCATTTCTCTTTTCTGTTTATCGCTGTCGTCGGTTGTTTTTCTCTGCTGGCTAAAAAGCTACTTTGTGGAGGATGTGATTTGCTGTCCCTGCTCTTATCTTGTTTTATGCTCATGGCCGGAGAGGATTCAGTTATTTTAGATGTTATGAGGAAACCGCTTCACTGTCGCCTGAGTCGGGTCGAAGCTCGCTGGAGCTTGTCTTGTAAAATGATGCAGTAATAGCCAAGGAAATGTGTCGGGCAGCTATTTTCAGGAGAAGTGAGTCACTTATCAATATTTCATCCGCCAAACCTTAAATGACTTTGGCCATGGATGGAATTTTTTTAATTTTTGAGTCAGAAATATAACCCGTATTGCTAAGGAAGAGCAGTTCTAGAGTGAACGTCTCGAAATATGACAATATTCAGATTATATTTCACCTCAAAATGAAACCAGTTTCATGAGATTCCTCTTCTAGTTCAAGATGGTTTTATCTTTTTCTCGTCCCTAGAGATTGTCCAACTTTCAATGTGATGTATTATAATCTAGGTAGAATTAAGTTAAAAAATGAAAACACAGCCCTTAAACTACATGGTGTGATCTGTTGATATGTGTGGTTTTGTGAGCGTAGTACAAAAAAAAGAAGAAGTTTCTATAATGTTAGGCCGACCATATCCGGCATTATTTAAAACATATCGCGGTCACAGACTGAATACGTCAGTACGTATATAGCTAATAGTTCATTGATGTATCCTCAGAATAAAGAAAATCAGTAAGAAACCCACCTCGTTTCCCCACCGCAAGCCACGTTTAGCATTATCCCTGCATGAAACTGTATGGCATCTCTGTTTAGATACTGTATCTGTATAATCTTATTTATTTGTTCATTTATGCGTCCCTCAGTATGTGGGGTGCAATGGGCCAGCAAGTGCAATATTTCAAAACCCTATCTCTTGTATATAGTTGAATGACTGCGTGAGTGAGTGAGTGTTGTGTGTGTATGTGGAGGGCGTCTCGATGTGCCATGCTGATTTTGCACACTATCTTAACCCACGTATGGATGATCGCTCTGCCTCACCTTCTGTGTTAAACTATCTTTGTGCTGACATTAAGACAAAATACTGTGTGTGCGTTGGTGTATATATAACATGTATCTTGTTGCAAGTCATCTCTGTGGTTTTTCTTTGTGTGTTTGTGTGTAAATCTCATTCATTTAGCGCATGCATAGGGCTATATATATCTGCAATCACTCTACTGCAAACAAGTATTCAGTAGTTTTATGATAGCTGTCATTTCAGGTGTACAGCATGCATAAAAATAGCTTTTTAAGCTCGAAAGGGAATGAAAACATCTAAACAAACAAAAAATGTACTTGTATTATAGTTCAGTTGGATATCAGATAGTAATGATTCCTGTATATCAAAAGATACTATGATTTTACCATGCTGTGTGGTTTGGTACTTTCTTTTTAGACAGTAAACCTCTTTGTTTGCATTTAAATAATTTATTTTCTTAATTTTATCAATAATGCATCAGATTTGCATCCACTTCATAGAGAAATTGTACAATTTCCAAAGTCCCCTCAGAACATTGCTTATTTTAATTTGTCTTTATTGATCTGAGGCTGTAAGCTACTGTCCACAGAATATAGTGATTTTATTTAAAATGTTGTGGTTCTATTTGAAATATTTTATTTTTAAAAAAGTGCTAATCTAACTTTTGGTTTGTGTGGAAAAAAATGGTTGGACCTAACTTGTGATATCCGCAGTGATTTCTAATATTTTAGTTGAAGGAATCACTCTAGAGCTGGTTATTCTGTATGCGTGGAGTGTGTATGACAAACGTGTATCAATTACTGTTGAAAATACCAATAAATATTCCTATTGTGTTGATATTTCAGTGCTCTTTTGCTGTATTTGTAAAAGTTTGTGTTCCCGGAAACTATTTTTTTTAAATAAACACTTCCGGTCCCATCGTCCTGATTTTAAATGCCTGAAATAAAGTTTGTGTTTACCTCAAGTCAAGCTCAATGTGTTTTAACGTTTTATATTATCACATAAACTCATTAGTAATACCCACTTGTGATTTTTTTTTTTTTTTTTTTTTTTTAAAGCTTGTCTTGAAAGCGGCGTTTGCTAACGAGTGTCTAAATAGAACTACAGACATTATTGGGTCATCAAACTTCATCACACCAAACAGGTAAACTCATCTATTCACTAGTTTGCCTTTACAGTTATCGCTATTCTAACTGAAAGGTTTTTTTGTTTTTTTTTTTTTTTGGCGATTTTTTTTTATTACCGAGTGAAAATGCTGTTGGAAAACAATGGTGACGTTAAGCCTTGCCAACCGTGGTGTAGTTGTTTATAGCTTACGTTTAGCTTTTTACATTTGGCTTTAAAATTCAATTTTATTCCATTGTGAAGATTATTATGATGGACAAAAGGTATCAGAATCATAAACTTAGGTCATAGAGCTTATATTAAGCAATAGTCCAGAAGTTAATAGAAACCTCTTATTAGGTTTCTAAGGAGGGAATCAGGGTGATGCGAACTTCCGGCTTGATTGGCTCATCGCTGAGAAGAGTAACATGTACCATGTGACACGCTGTCTTTTTGTGCTTGAGCAGTTATGTTGATAATAATCAGAGGTGTAAAGTACTTGAGTAAATATAACTAATTACTGTACTTAAGTATCTTTTCGGATACTTTGTAGTTGTACTGAGTATCAAAGATGTTAACAACTTTTACTCTCTACTTCACTACATTTCTTAATGAGTATATGTACTCTTTACTCAACTACATTTGAAATGAGTGTTGCAGTTACAAATTACATTTTGCATGGTACCTAGCTTTTCTGCAGCAGTTTATTTATGCTACAAAAGATGTGATAGCGCCAACTACAGGGCACTGAAAGTACTATAGCTTGTGCATTTTGCCCTTACTCATCCAAACTTGTCAACAAGGTTACTTTAAGTGAATGCAAGCTCCTTAGCAAGTAGTTGTGAATCACAGGTGTTTTATGAGATGAGGACATGACTGCAGCTGGAAATGAGGCCGAAACCAGCACATCCAGTGCAAGACGACTTTGACTTTAATTTTACTTAACTTTATTTTATTTATCCTGTATACTGCAGAGACCTTTTTGAAGGTTATTGTTTTTTTGTTTGTTTTTGTTTGTTTTTTTTTTTGCAATTTTGAGGTGTTCATTTTTATTTTGGTTTTAGAAAGTAAGTGTAATTGCTCTCCTCACAAATCAGCTCTTTCTTGTTTTTGTTGCATTTTCTGTGCCTTGTCCTGGACTTTTATGTCACTTCCTGTCTCCCGTGGTGTTTGTAGTCAGTTTGTATCTTATCTTGTTCAGCTTGTTAGCCTCATGTATGTATGCATATATGTATGTGCATACATACACACATACATACAGCCCTAGTGTTTCTTTAGTTCTTTGTGAGCTGTTGAATGTAATGGTTGTCTGTTTTCCTGTGGTTGTTGGCTTATTGTTTGTTCTAGTTTTTCCATGAAATGTCTGCACATAGAGCCTTGCCTCTGCCTGTTTCCCCCAGCTTCTCCACAACGTTAGTTTTTGACTGGCATGTCTCTTTTACTAGTGCATCTTTGAGCCTATATTTAGTATAAGTAAAATACTTAAGTACTGTTAAAATCAGATACTCTAATACTTTTACTCAAGTTGTTTTGGAATTGGTGACTTGTAACTTGTAGTGGAGTAATTTTCACTGTAAGGTATCTGTACTTTTACTCAAGTATGGTTTTCAGGTACTCTTTACACCTCTGATAATAATATACAATACAAAGTGAAAATATATTTTAGTCTTAATTTCCTCTCTCAGAAGTCAATGCGTACATTTGTTTTCTTGCACAAAATACGTCACGATGGTGAAGCTTTACGAGTTTAACGAAGACGTATGTTTTTAAAGCATATGTCTGTCTTCTCAAAAGTTACAGTAAGTAAAAAGTTGTTAATTTACTTAAAATTAACATCTCAGATGAAGGAATATTTGATTCCTCATGACTATCTCCGCTCGGTTTTAATGGCGTTGTTTTGGTCTTACTGCCACCTGCCGGAAGTACAGGCTAATGACAAGCATGACAAAGCACATTCATTTCATTCATTTTTATCAGCTCGTTTTGAGTCAAGACATTCCGTTGAAAAAAATGTTTGTACCAAGCTCAACCTGACCGTAGCATCCTTATTCTACATTAGCACCAAAAAAAAAAAAAAAAAAAAAAAAATCCTGACGTTTTCAATACTTCATTTCAGGATGTGGTCAGCAGTGAAATTGGCCATAATGTGGCATTATTTTCGTGAAATTTCGGAGGCAATCGTTGTTTTGACGTAATACAGATTTTAGAGAATTTAGGGAACTTTAATTTTGACGTTGTACATTTTAATGTTTGCTTTTATAGAAGTGGTTTACACGGAAATATTTTTCACACGCATTAAATACCATGCAAATGTATTTTTGACGACAGCTGAAGTCTGATTTTAATATTTCATTGTAACAGCGTCTGTGTGGTGTTTTCGCAGAACCTTGATTACCATGGGAAATGTTTATATGTAGATTTTTTTTTTTTTTTCATTTTAGCATATAAAAGTGAACGATGGCAGGCATATGGTAGTTTTATACCCACGTTGATGGCCATTCATAATTTATAAAAGTACTACAGTTGCCAATATTATTGCCACAGTACTACCTTTATCACGATACGAGTTTTAATTTGGAAACGTTTCAAGGGTGTGTAATATAGAGGCTATGGATGAATGTGTAATTTATTTATTGGTGTAAGTATAAAAACCATGCATATTTATAAAGAAAAATTATCATCATCGCCCATTAATGAACTGATTAATTTGAGATGCTGACATAAAAAAAGTTTGACAAGTACGAGTGGACATAAATTAAAACAAGATGATAAATCTCAAAAAGAATATATTTACTATAACTTTTTTATCAGTCTTGCAGCTGTTACTCTGTGTGGCCACCAGGTGGAAGCAGAACTACAGTTTTACTTTAGCAGCGCCTTCAGTCGAATATATTCTTTTTCAATGTGCTTCTGAAGGATATTTTTGACTATATTTACTTATATTTTTATATCCAGTTTATGTTCTTAGAAGTGCTTTAGCATGACTGATTTCACACGTTAATTTAGCTCAATTCCTACGGTCTGTGTTTGATGCGGAATATTTAATATAACCTAATATATCTTGATTTTAATTATTGATATCGTTATAAGTATAAAAGTTCACATTATGTGACTTGCATATAAAATAGCACATGCCTAGTGTATTTAATGCAAGAGCCTCTTTTGAACCAAAGTTAGAGAAACCCTTCAATCGGAGTGACGCATGACGTTGTCGTTCGCTGCGTGTCCACTAGATGGCGGTGACGCGAAGCGTGAGCTGATGACGCGTGAAGACTTCCGCTTTGACTCCAGATATTGAGCAACCAAACCAAATCATGTTCTTCAGCTAAAGCTTCACATCTGCGACAAATACAAACACGCCACACACGTGTGGAATCAACCCATGCTTTTATTTCATTTGTTGCATATAAAAATGTGTCTATTTTTTCTTGTAGTTTATGGACTTGAAACTGATTGGAGATGGATCTACAGTACCGGCAAAAGACTGTAAGAGACTGAAAGAAGTGTTTCAGTTTTTAATCAGCAGAACTTATGAATCAAATGTTAAAGTATCCCTTTAATGACATTGAAAAAATACCATTAATAATTAATAGCCACGATTGGCTTTGGTCCAGGGCTGCTAAAATCTACAGTGTGCGTGTCAGAAAGTATGCTTATTTAACATCTGAAACTCTAAAGACTCGTTCAGTTTAGTGCACAAGCACATCTACAAGGCTGGATGAGATGAAGGTAGCAGACGGTACCTGAACAAAGTTAAAGAACAGCATGAACGTAGAAGATCACAAGCAGCCAAGCACCTCTAGGGCAAACCCAACCGTCCCGGGACTATTGCAGCCGCTGCGTCCACAGCGGCGTTCGCTATGTGCCACTTACAAACGAAAAGAAGTAACCCAAGGCGTCCTAAGTTTTAAATGCAGCGCATAAGATGCCCTGATACCCTGGCAGCAGACGTCGTCGTTCTCTGAATCACGTAAAGAGACCAAACTGACACAAAAATCAAGAGTTTTTAAGTTAAGGCACAGCCCTGGGGCCAAACGCCAGTGGCAACTCATCTCAAATGGTTTGGCTTTCCCCAGATCTCCAGAAACACACGTTTGAAGGTGACCTTCTCGTGTTTATACAGATTATTATTATCATCTTTTTTTGTTTTTACATTGGATAGTATTTATAATAATAAACATTCTCTCAACAAGAGTTTACCAAATACAGCAACTCCATCCGGGATGAAGTTTAGAATCTGTCATTTACAACAAACATTACAATATATACAGCAAAATAAATACATCGTTGTAAACAGCAAAAAAAAAAAAACTAAAAAAAAAGAAATCCATAATCAGGTAAGGTCATCTGGTGAGGAAAGAATATCATGGCACAAACTTAAATAAAAATAGATATAACAAAATCAGTACTACTCGAGCCAGGTTTCAAGTTTCTGAGCGTATTATATTAACTACAGACTTTAAAAAGTTTGTTCTATGTACACGACCAAAAACAGGAGGCCAGTAACTTGCAAGTCCACACGCTCTATGCTACAGTTGATGGTCTACAGTACTGCTTTCAAACAGAAGCCAAACAATAAATTAAAACCATATACAGAGATAAATAAGTCCGTATTAAAAACCACGTGCCGCATAGTGCGTGTCCGGTGCGGGAGGGAAGTTTTGCCGTGAAATGAAAATGTGGATTTTGACGCTAAACTGCATCTAGCCCTAAGAGAAGATCGCTGATCTAATGACTCATGACGGATGGGGAGACGCAGGTGATTTTGAAAGGCATTGCATGACAAATACGCTACAATCGTAGAATATGCATGCGCAGGATGGATGTGGTTTTCGGGAGTTTGTGGTTTTAGTTTCACGTGCTCTGCGTGTGAGATCCTGCAGGTGAAAACTGCAAAAGGAAAGAAAATCAGAGTCTCACACGCTATAAAATCTCCAGATGTCTTTATAACAGAAGTGCTTCAAATAAATGGCTTGTGAGGCTGAATGACTGATACACCCATAACAGGATGTTGCCAGTAAAAGAAGTTAAGCTTGACCTGGAGTTATAAAGCTTGAACAGGATGTTTGTGTCAGTCTGAACTGCATTAAAACAAAACAAAAAAAGGTCTGAATGGTGATTAAAGGACTAAAATCAATTTAAAAAAAAGTTCTTAAAGGCGTAACACATTTGGTAACACATTACTTGGTGCCTGTAATGTATATTAATATTTTAATATTACACATATCATTATCCTCATATATTTATATATCTATATACACACACTATATATACGCAAGTATAAAATCAGTACATATACGTAATATTAATGTGATGCCTGTATATTTTAATATATTTGTATTAGCTGCATTAATATTAAAGCATAAACATCATATATATATGTGTGTGTATATATATACAAACGTATGTAATATATATTAAAATATATAAATATATTATGTATGTATATTTATGTATTATTTACGTTATATTGTTACAGTATCTGCATTAATATTAAATAGTGTATATATTTTTATATATTACAAATTATATATCTTTTTTTTTTTTTTTTTTTACAGGCTTCAAGTGCAGTGTTGCTGAAATAACTGCTCCAAAACATGACTGAAATAAAACCGAAATGAGTTGAACGCACATAAAGAATCTGTAGGTGTATTAAGAGGCTCGTTGGAGGTAAAGTGTTTGATGAAGTTAAAAAAACACGGTAAATACAGCTTCTGAAAGGAGGGTGTGTGACAGCAGTGATGTGAATATAGTGGCGAACGCACGACCCACTTCGCGAACTTGCAAGTTACCCTTCGCACAAAGTTTCCTCGGAAACGCAACAGCTGCTGTTTTGTTATTTAAAAAGTAACTATGTAAAAATCTGTATGTATACCGTACAAAATCATCGAAGAGGCCATGACAGCGCTGGGCTGTTTGTTTTTTTGTCTTTTGTGAAAATTTTTCTCAGTCAAAAGTTTAGGAAGACTTAAAACGTAGAAAATAAGGTCTCTTTGAAATCCAAGGAAACACGTTCCTGCGTCGATCCCCGCTGGCGTCTCCTCCGATTGCTTTGTGCGGGGAATTTCCTCACTGTCGTCCACAGAGAATCACAGCGGAGGAGGAGGAGGAGGGCGGCGTCCGGGACGGGTGAAGGTAAACAAAACCAAGCTTGAAAAAACAGAGGACTAAATATTATTCCTGAGTGCAAATAAAACGACAACCTACCAAAGTCTTAGTGTCCTCTCGTCTCCAGGCAGCTCGTAGAGAGACGGAAAAGAGAAAGAGAGCGAGAGAGGAGTGGCCGAGGTCTCGGAGTGCAACGTGCGCTTTGGAACTCAATTTCATTGTCTGTTATTAAATATTTGCGTTTTTTTTTTTTTGCCGTCGTGGCAGCTAGTTCGGGCCGTCCAGACGCGCTGCTACGTGTCTGCCGGCTGCTCCTCCTCGTCTTCCTCGTCGTCGTCCTCTTCCTCCTCCTCCTCCACCATGCTGGGTTCCGTGGAAACCTCCTCTGAAATTCCCTCCTCCGCTTCCGGAATCTCCGTGGATTCCGAGTCCTGCGTGATGAGAGTTTTGGAATCACTACAGCTGTTGTCCTCCTCCTCTTCTTCGTCGTCCTCCTCTTCCTCGGCCTGGCTGCCGCTGTCTTTCTCCGTGTCTGATTCTCCGTCCTCCTCCAGCGTGAGTTCGAACTGGAACTTCTCTGTGCCGGCGGAGCGGCTGCCCTCCTCGGGCTGGTCAGGAGCGGGCGAGGGGCTCTGTGGGATGGTGCTCTGGTACCACTCTCTATTGTCCTCTAACGTGTCCAGGATGTCCTGGGCGTCCGGGTGTACGAGGTCAGCCCACGTCTCCCACAGCGGGTGCACGATGTAGTCAATGAAGCCCACCTGGAGACACAGAGACGGCCGTGTCAATTACACTCACGTACAGCTGAGAAATTCTATGAGAACATAGTATTAATGGCTAAATAGAATACTGTATCTATAGTTTAAATGATTTTTTTCATTGACAAAGCAAGGTTGTTTTGTTAACTAGAACATTTTTGTTAATTGAAATAAAGCTGAAATAAAATATAAATATTAGATGAAAATTTTTTACCTAAAAAAAAACTAAATTAGAAATGTTGCTTTGGCAACTAAGTATGCTGAAGTACTAAAACTAAAACTGAATTTTTATTTCTATTTAATTTTATTGCCAAATCAGCGTTTTAATGAACTAAAACTAAAATTTTCATTCATTAATAATAAAGCTAAATAATAGATGAAAAACTCGCCTTGGCAATAAAAATAATAAATACATCTGTATGAAAAATATCTGTATATTATATCGGTATAAAAATGTATAAATAAAAAAAACTCCTAAAAAATATAATAAAATTACTAAAGATTAAAAAACTAAAATTTAACCTGAAAAATATAAAAATATACTTTATAATGTTATAAACAATATTAAACAGCACCAACACATTAAAAATAAATAGTGTCTATAATTTCATAATAATGCTGATTTCATATTGGTTTAATCGATTCAACATTCTGTTTCATAGAAAAAGAGTTTTCCCCATTTTTTCTTTGCAACACTTTTTTTTTTTTTTTTTTTACACTTTATCTCACAATTAATAAAAATGTAATAAATAGAAACGGGCTTCCATAGTTCCTTTTGGAGTTGATGAAGCTACCTGAGACTTCTCTACAGAGGCGTTGTGTTTGTCACACATGGGGCTGATCTCCATCCCTCGCTCTCTCTCTCGGTCGCCCTGACTGAAGAACTCCTCCATGATGCGGTCCGTCCACTGTCTGTACAGCTGCAGGGGTTTGGTGGGGTTACTGAGATCTGCACAGTGGACCATGTTCTGCAGCACCTGAGGAACATCAACACATTATTCATATAGCGCTTTTTACAATGCAAACACATGCTTCATGAGGACGCTTTATTGAAAATTCATTGTTAAATTACAATTTAAATACTGTATGTGTCAGAAGCAGCTAAGAAAATTACACCCTATAATTAAAACAATTCAGTATCATAATAAAATTATTCAAATGTTATACTAAGTTTAAAATGGTAAACTTATTTAATATACCATTAGATAGTTAAATTCTATGAATTAACAAGTTCAATTTCAGCTTAATTTACAATTTAAATATTGCAAAATATGTCAGATATAGATGGGAAAATTACATCCTATATGTACAACAAATCAGTATTATAAGAAAATGAGTTAAATATTAAAATGCTGAAATATTAACCTTATTTATTGTCCCATTATATCATTATTAAAGTTCATAATTTAGCATTTAAATCATGTAAAATGTGTCAGATGCAGCTGAGAAAACTACATCCTATATTTACAAAAAATCAGTATCATAAAAAACAAGTTAAATATTAAAATGATAAATGTTAAATCTGATTTACTATCACATTTGATAGTTAAGTTCAATAAATTTCCAGTTTATTTTTATTTACTCTTTAATTCATGTAAAATGAGTCAGATGGCGCTGAGCAAACTACAACTAATATTTACAAGTATCATCATAAAAAAAAAAAATTCAACACCAAAATTTTTTTAAAAAATAATCTCTCATTAGATATTTATTGAAGTTCTACAAATTTCCAATTTAAATATTGTGAAATGAGTCAGATGCAGCTGAGAACATTTCTTTTTTATGATTTAAAAAAGACTTCATATCCCATTAGATAGTTATTGAAGTTCTGTGAACGTTTCTGCTTAATTTACCATTTAAATCAGAAGTGTCAGATGCAGCTGAAAAATTATATAAACAAATAATCACGAATAAAATAAAACAATAAGTTAAAAAATAAAATTACAAAAGTGAAACATTTAATGTCATTAGACAGTCATTGACGTTTGTGAAGTTCCATGAATTTTCCATTTATTCTTAATTTACCATTATGAACAATGAAAACAATTGTCTTAAAAAATAAGTCGTCTTGAAGGTAATTCTGATAAATATTATTTAATATCCCACTACGTAGTTTTGGAAGTTTTATGAACTTCCAATGTACTGTGATTGTGAATGTGAATGTACAGCACTGGTCAGTCCCGCCCCCAGTTCACACCATTGGCTGAGCCAGAAGCGGCTTCGTTAGGCGGCTCGAACAAACTCAGCAGTGTTTTAATAGAGCCAGAGTTTACAGGAAGTCAAAAATGACCCATATCAGCTTGAAAGACTCACTTGTATCCTGTCTGAGTAGTTATCCAAGAGCAAGACTCCAGAACTGGTGACCTTCTTGGTCTCCACCATGGTCTTCAGATCGGCCAGCAGGTTCATGTGTTTGGACATATCGGTCGCCAAGACCTTGGAGAAACGTACGAGAAAAACCTTGAGCCAGAATTCAGATGGAACATCATCAATGCTAAATGTCATTTGAACGTCCGGGACGTACGATGTCGATGACCATCTTGCGCAGCGATTGTCTCTGTTTTTTGGTCAGGTTCTGGAAGATGTCACAGTTCTCCTCCTGCAGGAGTTTGAAGCCCACCGCCAGATGATGGTTTTCCAGCACCGACGAGTCATTGTACATGAGGGCCAACTCCGAGTCTGCAAACATGAAGAAAACACGGCAAACTCTGTGACCTTGTGCTAATCTGCAGAAACAGCTGTGTCAGCAGCAGGACTCCATCACTGTCTGTGAGAGATTACAGCGTGACGCAGACTGACAGACAGACACAGAGTCGCATTTATCTGTCCTATCGGCGCACCAGTGCTGCTTGTGTCCAAATAAAGTTATGTAAGCAGCGGTTGCGTGGTTTTGAGGACAGATGTGTGCTGGTCTGTCTGTCTCTGAGCTCATGGGATTCAGTGATCTGCTCTGAACCGTTTCACTCAATTTATAGATCTGTCCATTATGATACAAACCTCATGAGCTGCCATTATTAGGTGCTTAATAGCATATATTGTCGTTCATCAAATGGATAGAGCTCGTTCTGGATGCTGATTGGTCAAACAATGCTTTCTAGTTATCCTAACTATTAACTTTAGCTTTCCAGGGATCTTTAAAAGGAAGAATAACTTGATAAATTTACTTAATAAAATAATGTTGTAATTAAAATTTGTGCTTTTAATATATATTATTATTATTATTTAGTAACTGTTTTATAAAGGCAACAAATAAAACATACTGTATGGCTTAATTACAACTAGTCATTATAACTTGATTATAGCCAGACATTTAAGTAATCGGATTATTATATTTAGAAATGTAAATAATCAGACTATATTTAGAAATTTACATAATTATGTGTAGACATTTAATGTTATTATATTCACACATTTAAATAAGATTATTTGTACGTTTAAACAAGATAATTATATTTGTGCATTTAAATTAGATTACAGAGAATTTTGTATTTATACATTTTAATAATGAGATATTATATATAGTTATATTTGTAAATTTAAATAATTAGATTATGGAAACGGAAATAATGAGATGATTATATTTTCACACTTAGATTATTAAATGTAGGCATTTTATAATGATATTATTATATGCATTAAATATGTAACTTAAATAATGATATATTTACAAAATGTAAATCATCAGATAATTAAACCTTGAAAATTTACACCAAAAGCATAGCTGCAGACATATTTGATCTGCAAAATTTGTATTATTATTATAATATTTTCTATTGCATAATCCAATAACAAGCAATCAAATATTTTAATTTTAGTATTAGTTATCATGTGCTCAATTGTTTAGATATGACCCATATATTGATAAAGCACACTTACTGGTGTTAATAAGGAACTGGTTGGAGACACCCGGGTGGTCTACGTCGTGAATAGCACTGGCGAAAATGGCAGCGAGAATTTCAAGGTCTGTGAAAACCGCCTGAAAGAGAACAACACGTGGAGGTGCGGTGAGTGAGAGCAGACATTATCTTCACCACATAAGCTTTTTAGCAATCCAGCAAGTAGCACACAAGGTCATAGCCAATCAAATGTGAACTAAAGGGCTCAAATGCTACACTTTTCACCTGTAATCAGCTTATAATGTAAGTTGCACCAAAAACAATCATAATTTAGTTGTTGCGTGTCCATTTTCCACCCTCTATACAGTATGTAAACAACCTCTGTTTTGGTCGAACCTCGACGCATGTGAAAGGACCAACAATGGCCAGTTGTTGAATGCTGAATAGGTCAAAGTGGGCGGCAGACGTTCTCAGTTGTGACGTCAATACAATGGTAATTTCCAAAGGAGCCTTAGTTTCCATAAATGTTGTTTAAAACCGCAAGGAAACCCTCTGAAAGGCGAACGGCGCATCTCACCTCCAGAGCAGGCGTGGAGAGCAGCACGTGTGTGGACTGGGTGACGTCAGCAGCATGAATGTTATTGTGATACGCAACATCGGCATGATAATGGTCTTCTAAGGTCATCAGGTACGTTATGAAAGTGTCCAAGGGAATTTTAAATGTTTTGAGTAAATCCCTTTCCTGCGGGAGAGAAAAACATCATTTATGACAACGTGGAAATGCATTTGCAACACATTTAACATCATGACAGCATGTTAAATAATGCAGGATTTGACGAGGTCATATAAAGTAGGCTATGATATTCTTGGTTAATGCAGTTTTTCCCTGTCCATGTGACCTTGGTTACATCAGAGGTGAAGAAAGTTATGAAAACAAACAGTGATGAAATGTGCACAGTAAGACACTTATTAGCCAAGTAAATAAAGGTGATTGGTGAATGTTTGGTCTCACCTGAAATATAGTGTACATCATCACCGTTAAAGGCCTGTTGCCTGAAAACTCTGTGACTTTAAAAACATTAAGGCCCCATTTGTTTATGTCCTCCAGTTCCTGAAACAGAGCAGCGAATCATTAGACAGGCTGTTGTGTGTGATGCCACTCAACTAAATGACTAGTGATGCACCGAAATTTTGGCAATCGTAAATTTTTGGACTGAAATTTTTTTTCGGTACATCGCCATAAATGACAGTTGTCTTCAGTAGAGCTTCTTATAGCTGAATTAAACTTGTTTCATAATTTGATAAACTTTACACTATTATAAACTAAAAATCAACCCTAAACGGAATTGAGTTGAATAATAACACTATTGTCTTCTGTAGAGCCACTTCATAGCTGAATTGAGTTTGCTTTATTGACACTGTTAGTGAACTGAATTGAATCAATATTATTCTGAACACTATTGTCTTCTGTAGAGCTGCTTTATAGTTGAACTGTATTACTTCATAGCTTTGCAGCATTCAGTTACTGAACTAAACTAAATCAATATTAAACTAAATTGAGCTGAATAATGACATTATTGTCTTTTTTAGGGCTGCTGTACAGCTGAAATTGCATTTGATTCATAATTGAAAAACCAATACTGTTATTTTCCTGTTTATTACTATATATTATAAAGCAAAATATACAGATATGTTAAAGTGACTTGACTAAACCCATATGCAAAATGCATTAAAATAAATGCTAGTTTGGCTTTTATAACAGTCACAGAATATTCTAGAAATGGTTCAGGACTCATTTTTACAAATAACCAGTGAATTTGAGGAAAATGCCCTGCTGAAAAGAGCAGCATTTGTGTTTCTGAATACATTCGTCAAACAATATGTTGATGAATACTAGCTTAACCAGCAATATGCTTTCAGTTAAAAAACATGCTGGTCGACAGGCTTCCTGGTGAACAGCATGACAGTAACCAGCATGGAAACGCATGCTGCTCCAAGCTGCTCTTTTCAGCAGGGTACACAATCTTTCCAATCGCACGTCATCCATCTACGTCATCGCGCAAAAGAGCTCCAGTGACCTTTTCGTTAAGGTCTACAAGACTCTCTGATCAGGTCCAATCAGGATTCAATCGAGATGACTGAGGTTCTGTCCGAGTTTGAAGTGTCTGAAGCAGCTCTCCAACACAAATAAGGCCATCCGGCGTCACGGCCGCTCACCTTGGCTAAGGAGTCTTCCGTATCCGTCTTGACCCCGAAGCGAGGGATGTTGGAATTGGTGAGGCTGGTGCTGTGCATGAGTTTTTTCACCCCGCTGATCTGACACATGGGCTTTTTCTTCTTCTCCTTCTCCTTCTGCGCCTGCAGGGAGGGCATCTCCACATCGTGCTGTTTGTCTGGAGAAACAATGAGGAGGAGAGTGTGAATCTGAGCCAGAGCTCCAAACCTCACAATAACACTAACAAGTCAAATGCGTTATGTTTTGTGATTGATGGCTTACCTAAAAATGTGTTGGAGATGTACTCTGAGACCTGGTTACCAGATCTGCTCATCTCAGACAGGTGCGTTAACTCCCTGTTCAACATCCGCTTGAACTGCACAGATAGATAGATAGATAGATAGATAGATAGATAGGGGACAAAAGACAGAGTTTTAATCAGTCATGGTAATGCTTCATGATTGGGTGACACAAAGACAATGAATAAATGAATCAATCAGCTGAATTTTAAAATCAATCAGCTGTAACCTTCTATTCTAATCAGTGAGAACAGACGCCCTCAGACCCTTCAAATAAAACCAGACCAGACCCAAAACTAGCAACATCTAGAAATTAGGCACATTTCATGAATTCATAAGTCTGTATTTGTAATCCCATCAGGAATAATTAAGAATGATAACAGATAATAATTATAATTTGATGATAAACATGGAACAGTCACTTTCATGTATATAAATATAAAGTTTTTGCATGGCAAAACAATTTTCATAAATTATATTTCATTATACATAAAAATATAAAATACGTTCAAATTATTTTCAAAGTAATTATATTTCACATAAATAATTGTAAATTATATGTATGAAGAGTTCAGATGCAAAAGCCTCTAAGTGCCGTCTGAAATCTTCATTCACATATATATATATGAAAAATATTATAATATATGAAATAATAATTTATACAATTACATGCTAAATAGGCTTCACTTTCTTCATGCAAATTATCTTTTTTTCCTTTCATTCGTGACAAAACTGCACCTGTATTTACCAATATGTTTTTGTCAGATTTACCCTAAAGGAGGACAAACCTTTTAGAGTCACATAAATTTGCCAGGCCTAAAAATATGCTTCATCTTCACTGTATTACAGAACAAAGGCACTGATTTACAACAACACGCCATAAACATTGAAAATATTTGTATATGGCAGAAAAGATCAACCTACACCTTCAAAACTGACCAAATAAAACTCACACCACACAAAAACTGTCCTGTTTAGATTATTGCATAAAATATTCATCTCTGCTAATCTGCATATCATTTACATGTGGTGTACCACACATTATTTGAATACATCAGTTCATGACGACACAAATCCCTCAAATGAATGGAGGCCAAAATTGATTGTTTGCTACCTCACAGCCTCTGTTTGTCCCAAATAAGGATCCCCACACATCCAAGACTAGAGATACATAAAATCGGCTTCATGATCCATACCTTTATATATCCCCATGAGACGGAGCGTAAATAGTTCGCTTCAGGCATCTTTGTTAAAGCTCCAAAACACGCGAAAGCAAGAAACAAACCACTCCTAAATCCTTCAGACAATGCTTCTGCCGTCTCAGTCTAAAAACTGCATCTTGGGATCAGGTGGAGGTGCGATGGAGGTGCAGAGGCTGGCAGACATAGCTTGGCTTCGCTCCTTTGAGCCGCGAGAAAGATGCTGGGCTGCTCAACACCTTCCAAATATGGGACTGCTCATATAATCGAAGCTGCTCGTGCCTCTCCACACAGCCAATCACGGCTCACTACTGAGAGGGAGAGACGGGGGCAGGATGGAGGATGCAGGCCTTGTTTTCACAGCTCACCTTGTACCTGGTATAATCATACGGCAGAGCGGCAGTGTGCTCCGATGACTCACGAGAGCAGGAGAACGGCTCCTGGCGTGGTCTATCTCTAGACGTTATCTCATCAAGTATTGATAGATGGATATAATTCGGATGATATTTCGCCAACGACCGATCAGAAACAGGAGCTTCCTCGCGCATCATTTCTAACATCAACGTCCGCAATGTTGAGGGATAATGTCATCTTTTTCATGCACTTTGAGTTAAAATTGCATAACAGTCTTTCAATGATAACATAAAAAATAAAATATATATATTTTTTAAATTAATATATTTAATTATTACTTCTTTCAAATATTAAAATGCAATAAACTAAATAAATAAAATTGGAATAAATTAATTAAAAAATGGTTAAAAATTAATATGTACAATTAAAAGTAAATAAAAAGTATTACATGGATTAAACTGGTTTTTCAAAATATATGCAATAAAATATATAAAACATTTCTGGGTTGAATTTCTATAAAATAAAATAAAAATGCTATCTACTGAAATAATTAAATCATTTTAGATGTAATATTTAATGCTCATTTATTTGCAAAAGGATTTTTTGCTTCTCATTTGTGATTAAATGTCACCTCAATATGTTTTTATTTTTATTGCCAGATTCCCCCTAAAGTAAGATGAACCTTTTAGAGTCACCCATTTTTGCCAGGCCAAACAATGCTTCTCATCTTTAAAGTCGTACATATCAAATGCAATAAATAAATAAACTACATAAAATTAAAAATAAATTAATAAAATAAAATTCATTAAAATATTTAAAATTAAAAGTAAATAAAAAAGTATTAAATGGATTAGCCTAAACTTATGTTAAACTTAAACTTATGTATATTACATAATATTATATACATAGTAAAATACACTTAAAAATCTGGGTTGAATTTCTATAAAACAAAAAACAAAATAAATTAAAAATGTTATCTTCTCAAATAATAAAATATTTTCAGATCAAACAGATATTTAATGCTCGATGATTTATTTGGTAAGGCCACTGAAAAACCGCCACTACACCAAAGCACAGCCCGGTTGATGTGATGTTCATGAAGACGTGTAAAATTAATTTCAAATCCATGACAGTCAGAAAGATGAAGTAGTTAAACTTCTCAGGCTGTAAAACAAACTCAAACTCCTGTTTGAGAGTAAATATTAACCTGCTGATAAACAGGGCCTAGGTAACATCCACTTCCATTCTCGAATCAAAGGCTAATCAGAAGTGGGCGTCTTTGATGACACTTGCAAACTGGAGAAGGGAATGGAGATCTGAAAATAAAACAAACATGTCTAGAACATTCATATGGAGATATCAACCCCCATGCAAGCATAACACGAGGCTTTCATGTGGCCAGGTGGGATGTTCTCATTTGAAAAACAAATGATAGATCAGTGGCTCTTTTATGAAAGCAACAACCATTGGCTGGATTTGTTTGTGACTGATTTGAATATGAACCTGAAGTCTTTACCATACGGCACTGACACTATATTATCAGGAGAAATACGAAGCCTCTGCGGTGGCGATTTACGTCAAAGCATTTCTTTATGCAAAGCAACACATTATGTGATGCATCGTAAACAAGGAAATAAAGCTGGAGAGAATCGCTGTGTATGTCGATTTATCTTTGTTGTATAACCAAGAACTCATACTGACCTACTATATCCTACAGAACAACACTTAAAAATAAGAACAAAACATGGCCTTTAAATCATTATGTCTGCACTCATCTGATAATAAAATCTCATTTTAGAGACATTTTGTTGCATAAATGCATGTCTGATGCTGTATATAAAAACTGGACAATGAAAAATGACATTTTCACTGGATTTATACATGAACCAATACAATGTCTGACAGGTAAAGAATGACTATTGAGAAACGTCTCAAAGAATCTGTCAAAAATGAAAGTTACTTGGTATATTCAAATCTTTATTTTGGTGAAACATTATTTTGGTTTGCTTTTAGTTGAGTTGTATGTATTGTTTGTTTGTATGTATTTTTACTAGTTGTGTTGTGATATACTATGTAATGTACTTTGAGAAGCTCCTTGAAATCTTCTATTTAAGTACAGTTTATTATTATTATTAAAAAGGGTCATAAATCAGTCTGAATCAAATTATATATTGATCAGAGCTCATCCATTCAGGTTTATAACATTTGACAGCTTTGAGTCTTTTGTTTCAATTCATCCGTTTCATAATTTTAAGATGTTTTTGCACTGAGCTAGACTTATCATTCATTTCTTTTGAATAATTTGATATTTTGGCCAAATAAAGAATTTAAAAAAAAAGAAGAAAAAAAATTAAAAAGTTTTAAATACATTAAATTAAAAAAAAAAACACTCAATCTAATCGAATATTTTGGCCAAATGAAAAAAAAAAAAGGCAAGAAAAAAATCAATCAAACAATCAATCAAATCTAATCTAATCTAATATTTTGGCCAAAAAAAAAAAAAAAAAAAAAAAAGATTAAAGACAAAATCAATCTAATCTAATTTAAAAAGGACAAGAGGGAAAATAAATAAATAAATAAATAAAATACAAAGTTCAAATAAATAAAGTATTTATCTCAATGGATTTTTTTTATATATAATGTCATACAGAAAACTTTTGGGTCGGATTTCAAACAAAAATAACTTTTTGTAATATATATATATATATACACACTGCAATATCATATTGGTCATATCGGTCACCAGTCTTACTGTAGAGTGAGTGACATAATGGAGCCATAATAGCCGTACATGAAACAGGATCCTGTACGAAACACTGGCATACAGTACAGTGGATTATGATTAATTATATACTAGCGCTAACTGAAGGCAGTGTGGTCGCGCCGCAGGAAGAGTCTGCTGCAGGTTGAGGCCGGTGTCATGCTGATGGAAACAAGGGGGAAAACCTCTGACCACACCCCAAAATCTGCCGGGACGACTTTCACGCTCATCATCAGAAAGGCAACGCTATTTATGGAGATCTAATTATCGCCACGTCAAGTTTTATTGGGAACACGCACACTCATAACAACACATAATTCCAAACACATCTGACGGATACTAAATGCATCCTGGAACTGGATGAACCAAGAGCTTAAGTGCACAAAAAGCCTAAATCTGATGCACTCTCATTGGTGCAGGAATTTAAAATTGTGGCACATTATGTGTCTGTATTGTTTATATGAAGGCCGTTTGTTCTCTTTAGTGAGGGAAACAGAGCTCTGTGGTTTTCTGTGAAGTAGTCTGGTGAATTCTGGCTGGATCTGAGGCCTTTAGCTGAGCTCACACAGGCCTCATGTGGCTTTGATTAAAGCCGTTCGCGAACTCTTTGAGTATCATTCAACGTTTCGTGCCTTGCGGTCGCCGCTTCAGAGAGGACCAATGGAACGCCAAAGGCTTCGCCACAGCGCGCGTGCAGGATCCAAATCATTCAAGAAAGCCACTGGCCACAGATACCCCCTCATCCCATACGCCGAACCCCCCCTCCATAACCCATATGTCTCATTTTCCTTCTGTCTTTCTTCCCTTCGGCTCTGGCAGGCCTCTGGCTGTGGGGTGTGGTGTTTGAGGAGCTTTCATGGAGGAGAAGTTGGATACTTTGGTCAATCCAGATCTGCTATAATGAGTCTTTAACTTGGTACCATATAGAAAGATAAATAACTCCACAAAAAAAAAAAAAAAAAAAAAAAAAAAAAAAACAATTCAAACCACAAGTGAAAACAAAAAGACTTTTTTTTAATCTAAAAAAAGTTACTTTTTAATTTACTAACATTATATATATTTTCTGGAACAAAAATGTGTATCTCAATAATAATTAATACAATACTGATAAAGCTTCATAACTTCATGTATAAAATTATTATATACATTATTTATATATTATGAATACATTACGTATAATATTTTTATATATAAATATTTATATATAAAAACGTTTCTACATATATTTCTACCCCAAACACACTGCCAGGATGTGATGATGAAGCTGAAGCTGAAGGTGATGGAGTGGCCAAGTCTGTCTCCAAAACTGAACCCTATTGAGCACCTGTGGAACATCCTAAAGTGGAAGGTGGAGAAGCACCATGTGTCTAACATCCAGCAGCTCCATGATGTCATTATGGAGGAGTGGAAGAGGATGCCAGCAACAACCTGTGCAGCTCTGGTGAACTCCATGCCCAGGAGGATTAAGGCAGTGCTAGATAACAATGGTGCCCCTACAAAATATTGACACTTTGGACCCAGTTTTGACATGTTCACTTAGGGTGTACTCATTTTTGTTGTCAGTTATTTGGACAATAATGGCTATATGTTGAGTTATTTTTAGAGGACAGTAAACTTGTACTTCTGTACAAGCTGCACAATGAATACTCTAATATATATCCCAGTTTCAGTTGTGCAGTATTGTCCCTTGAGAAGATATATTAAATTTGTTGCTGAAATGTGAGGGGTGTACTCACTTTCGTGAGATACTGTATATATATATATATATATATATACATACATATATATATATATTAAATAATAAATTAACATATTGAAAGTTGTTTTAACAAATAAAATAAAAATAAAATATTCATATTCACATATTACATATATGTATATTTATATATATTTATAGTCATACAATCACACACACACACACACACACATAATTATTTATAATTATTACTTATTTATATATTATAAATATCATGTTTAATATATATGATTAATATATGACAATATTACACATAATAAATTTACATGTACATGTATGTTTTTATTTATATAATATTACATACAAAATATTTATAATTATATATTAATATTGTTATCTTCTGTGATATGGATCAAGCCTGTACTTTAATTTAAATTTGTGGGATCATTTAGTAAACTAACAGCATAGTCTCCTCAACAAGACCCATAATTTGAGGAATCATTCATGTCTGGACCACAAACAGCACAAGTTTCATCCCGTAGTTTTGATTCTTAAGGTTTAGGGTTTGTTTAAATCCATAAAATCCTCTAAATTTGAGCCCTTAGTTTAGGGATTATCGGATTATTTCGTTGCTGATGTTGGATTTATTGTTTTCATAGTAAAAGTAAAAGAGTAAGAGCTTGTCAAACGGTACATTCTAGAATCATTCGATGTTTCAAGCCACAATATATGTTATGCAATAAAGCAGCCAGAGATCAGATAACACATGTAAAGTTGCATCGGATGCGCTGTGCTGTTACAGAATGCAGTTCATTTCTGAGCAACGTCTTCATTTGCATCTCTTCACATCGTATTATGATGATCAGGTGCATGAGGCATTTTACAATTGTTCTCGCCACCGAATCGCCGGACCAATCAGAAGCCAGCCCTCCTTCACGGCCCCTGCCTGTTTTATGGTTTGTTTTTGAATGTACTGAGCATGCTCCTGAATCACCGGCATAGGCTTGCCACACTGCATACTGATGAACAGAATACCTACAGTTCTCACACACTCACACACACAGCAACAACATGCCCTCCCTGTCACAGCACAGACAAACAGGCTTGTGCAGGATCCCACATGCTTGCAGTCGCCATGGCGACACAGACAAATTGAGTCCTGCCGTGGGCTGAGAGGCAGCGCAGACGATGCACACGCACCTCATTCGGCACAAAGACACCCAGCCGAAAGGTTAATGAGGTCCACAAGCAAACATTACAGCATCTTAGCGGCTCTCTGCCTAAACACTCTTATCTGGGCCTGAAATGGTAAAGCACATTGTCACTAGTATGAGTCTGGTTGTGCATATCGCAGCCTGTCTGCGGTGTGTGAATGTTAAAACCCTCACATATATGCTGTCGTGAGGTCATGCCTAGGCTAGTTTAGGCACACAGCATCTCATTCTATATCAGCAGTGAGACAGTATATACAAGCATATGCACATATGAATGATTCCTCAGATCATGTGTGCTGTTACTTTACTAATTGATCAGATGCACCATTTTCACCTGCTGGATGAGAAAACAGCTGAGACACACATAAGCTAAGCTGTATCTACAGAAGAAACTTGAAGGTGGGTTCTTCTGTCTTGGGCCAGGAAGCAACTACACAGCAACTAAAGTTTGAGGACAGCCAGTGTCTGACATAAAACCAGTTCTTCAAAGAGTGTTTCCTGTCTATTCAGCAATAAAGTCTGATGATATGGTGAGGTTATATAATCGCCGTCACTGTTAACAGTTTGCATAATGCCCACAGATTGAGAGAAATCATAACAGTTAGCAGGAACAAATAATAGATTTAAGAATATTGGGCTAATACGGGATGTTGCAACAAACATGTTTACATTTCATTGTGTCGAGGTGTTCAAAGCTGTATTTATTTGATCAAAAATACAGAAAAAACAGTAATATTGTGAAATATTATTGCAATTTTAAATATTTGTCCCCTATTTTAATATACTTTAAAATACAATTTATTTCTGTGGCGCAGAATTGAATTTTCATCAGCCATTACTCCAGTCTTCAGTGTCACATGATCCCTCAGAAATCATTATAATATTCTGATTTATTACCAGTGTTGAAACTGTTGTGCTGCTTAATATTTTTTTGGAAGCTGTGATATTTGTTTCTTTGATTATTTGATGAATAAAAAGTCAAAAAGAACAGCATTTATTCAAAATAGAAAACTTTTCTAACAATATAAGCCTTTACTATCACTTTTTATCCATTTAACACATCCCTGCTGAATAAACATACAAGGCTTATACAGTATGAATGTAATTAGTCAAGGACCACTAATAATGTTCATACTTACGCATCCTTGACTCTTGATCCTATATATCATATATCATACATATAATACAAAATATCATACTTGGGGTTAGAGGTTTGTTCACATTGCTAAACCTAAGTATTAAACTTATTAAAGTCTGTGCTATGGACATGAATGCAACCGGGTGGATGATAAAAATGTGTGGAAAACTCCCCAGCAATCACCTAGTAACCCAAAATCAGGTAACCACCATGCAACTACCTAGAAATCCCCAGAAACCACCTAGAAACCACTGAGAACAGTCTAGCTATCACACAGCAACACCCTGGCCACCATAACAGCGAGTTTTGCTAAATTTTTAAAATGCAGTTTGTGAATGAACTACTCAAAGCACCAAAATCCAACAGAAGACACTGAAGATTTACATGACAACAAACATGTATGTGAAATATGATTCATGACCTTCAGTAATAGCGGCGCCTCCCCTCCTCTTAGACCCGCACCAAACGCATGAACCAAAACAAGACCTCTATGCCATATTTCCCTAAACCCCCTCCACAAAAAGGAATTACAGGGAAGCTTTGCTGGAGACTGCAGTCCTGGGCACAGCGGCGTGCCACATTAAAAGATGCCTGTGCAGTCATCAGCAACGCTAAACATGATCCCCAGCAATCTGACCTCCCTCCCGCAAGAACAGACCCACCATTCCAACGACAATAATGCTTCAGTCTGACTAAAGGTCTTCCAGCATGGGCTAGACATGCATGCACGCATGGTCGTTTCTACTCACACAGTGGGGCAACAAGCATTTGGTGTTTTGATGGCGCATCGAGCCGTCAGACGTCGTCCGTCATGCTGAAGCAGGATGCGTGATGGACAACCCTGACTCACAAACCCGCACGTACATGACTCGTGTGTGCATCTCCCTGAAACGGCACCCCCCTGGGGCAGCCATCTTGGCTCTAACGCTACCTGATAATGTCTCCCGTCTGCGAGCCAACAGCCCTGCCAAATCGCACCAATTACCTGAGCTCCCCTGGGCAGCGGCGGTAATGACATTAAGTCAAGGGGAAGCCCTTCGTTCTTAGGTGTGACGTAAGCTCCCAAGTGGAAACTACCATGTGTTAGGTGGGAAGTTGAGTGGTGACTCACCTTGTTGGAGGCCATCTCGCTGACGGAGTGTCGGGTCTGCAGGGTCTCCAGCTGGTCCAGGCACCAGTCCAGCTCCTCCAGGGTCTCGGTAGCCAATTTCTGGTAGGCCTCCTCTGGAGGGAGACAGGGAATGGGATGGTCAGTTTTGAGGCGTTTGACTGGGCTAGCCGAGGCTTCCCGGACATCGTCCACGTCGTACACAGCCATGCTGGGATGTCCGGGGTGGACACATGGGTGACTCTTCATGCTGTGCTGAAAAGATCAGGGCTAAAGGATCAAGTACGAGCTGCTTCTCGCCCTCTAAAACTCCAGAGCCAGTCGACGCGATAAAACGGAGTCACACCACTCTCAGTCCGGCTGTGCAGGGCTCCTGGTGTAGAGCGCACCGGAGCCCCATGCTCCTAGAAAAACAAAACAGACACACACATACGAGCACAAAGATTCCCTTTTTAATCCGCTTCTACTGATTCCCAGCGGGTTGTCTTAACAATCCCATGGTTTAGAATCAGTCTCCTCCACAGGTCCATGAACTTCAGAGGATGTCTTATAGCTGACGCTCTCTCTCACAACAAAAGAGAGAAAACGTAAAGGGTCCCCTCAGCACCTCCTACCGGCTTTAAACCCCCCCCAGACAGAGGCTCCTATATGAAGCGACGGGCTTTGCCCAGTGTTCCTGGAGAGCTCAGGCAACAGCGATATCCAGAGTTGTAAAAAAAGAGCTTGCACAAGCGACAGCCGCGCGGCACCTCAGCCACACAGACATGACATAGGAGGCACTGCTTTACACAAACATGAGCGGCTTCCTGTGAAACCACAAACCTACAGAGCTGGAGAGCACGACGCAGCGAGAGACACAAGATCTGGAGCGGAGCGCTGGAGCAGGAGCCCAGCATCCCTGCAGACTCACTGCTGTCAGCAAAAAGGGGCCAGATCTCTGTTACAAATGTGTATTAAAAATGCATGCTGCAGTTCTGTCTTATACGTGACACAGCTCGGGACTAGAGTTTCACAACATCTGAAAGGAAGATCAGATTAATCACAACATATGTTGGCATATTGTAAATAAAATGTACAATAATGCATAGTTAATGCATATATATAACATGCATTAAAATGTATAATAATGCTTAATTTAAATTTATGTAGTAAATTGCAATTATTTACATATATATTTAAAATTGTTATGTACAAATTATTGATGATCTATCTACCAAAAATGTGAATATTTTTATTTATAAAACATAAATTTGCCAAGCACGGCCAAATATAAAAATGTTAAAATGAATAAATAAATGAATATATAAACGACTATTTACATATATATATATATATATATATATATATATATATAATCATGATTAATTGCATCCAAAATAATGTTTGTGTTTAGGTAATAAATGTGTGTACTGTGTGTTTATATATAAATAAACACACTTATACATACGTGTGTGTGTGTGTGTGTGTGTGTGTATGTATATATATATATATATATATATATATATATATAAGGGATGCACTTTTTTTTGGGCCGATACCGATTTTAACAAACAACTATTGGCTGATTCCGATACCGATATTGGTCAGTTGCATAAAGCAGGGCTTAAAAACGGAAAAAAATAATCGACTGGTTCTCTCCAGGCAGAATCGGTATTTGAACATATCTGTTCCTGCTAGGGGTGTGCGATATTGACAAAAAAGATATCTCAATATTTTCTGGGATTTTTTTCGATAATAATTAGACTATATTTTGCTGAGTGTGTTATTGTGCTGATATCTTAAGGACTACCGTGGACAGCTGACTCCAAAAGTTTTTGATATTTTTCATATTCAGTGTGGTGGTCAGTTCACAGCAGTGATAGAAATTAATTTTAATTTAACTTAAAATCAATTTAAACTTAATTTTACCTTTTATGGTCATTTTTACCTTTATAAAGCCATTTTTTTCTAAAAGTGTGCACCTTTTGAGTCAAATTCTTACATCTATTCAGTTAATTAGTATAATAAGACATTTGGGCTGTTACAAAACAAATGAAATCAGTATCAACAAAATTCATTTTTGTAATGGAGAGGAAACACAGAAGCTGCATCTGAAGTGGATATATTTACCCACTGTTTAATGCAACTCTGAGGGACATGGAATGCTTTAACCTGCAGTTACAAATAAATAAATAAATAATGTTTTGATACATAAAACGTTGAATACTGATATTTGAAATACACACATACATTGAAATAAATACATACATTTTCTGCCCCCATATCTTGAATTTTCTGATCATTCTTCATGCATTTTAATATTAAATCAAGCATTGAAAGAACGCACTTGCACGTGCACTAGTCTAACACATAGACTGTAAAAAAAGATGGACGACGCGTCTCCACTTCCTTCCACCATAGGAAATTGAAGCCAAAGCATCTCAGTATGGCTGCTGCCATCTTGAGTAAATGATGTCATTCGGAGCCAGAGTCTGCGCAGTTCAGATTTGTTTGGAGCCAGAGTCTGCGAAGTAGTGTCGTAAGGTGGAGCCGTGGTATCAAATTCCCGCCCAAACTCCCCCAATCAACCATAACGACACGCCCCGTTTTTATAGCATCAAATTACCAGCCAAAATCGAATTTATCACAAAAATGAACAATTGAACATATATCAGCGTGACAACTACCTTAAATGACCAAAACCATATTTCGGAAAATTGTATTGGAAGTGTAATGTATTTTTTTATTTTGACTCAAGTCCCACTCGTTTACATGGAGAGGGCGGGGTTTATGACCTGTACTGCAGCCAGCCACAAGGGGGCGATCAAAGAGCCCGCAGCTTCACTTTGCAGGACGTGTGAGACACACCTGGTCTAACCTACTACACTTCTTTACGTAATGTATGCATGCACTCTGTCTTTTGTTTGATTTTTGCAATATACTCGATACTGTCTAATCGCACATATTACTGATATAGCCTATGTGAAGGTTGATGTTATGTAGGCCTATTAATCTGTTAATGAAACAAAATATATTTCGTGTGTAGGCCTATTCCTTTTTTTATGTAGCCTATTTTATTCTGTTTTGTCCGTTCACAGACGCATACTAACACATAATGGTGAATCGCCATTGCGACTTACCTAAAATGAATTTACAGCTGAGCGCAGGCATTTCACATATATTTTGTACAGATTTTATTTTGTTTTGGCAAGTATTTAATTATCCTGCCCAGAGAAAACCACAACAGACATGCAACTCATTATCTCCATTCAGTTAATTAATAAACCACCGGTATCGGCCCTTTTCGTGCTATTTCCGATATGCCGATGGCTCTAAAATAATTTTTAAAAAATCGGCCGATAAATATCGCCGGCCGATACATCGGTGCATCCCTCATATATGTATATATATATATATATATATATACACACACACACACTACCGTTCAAAAGTTTTAGATCAGTAAGACTTGTAATGTTTTTTAAAGAAGTGTCTTATGCTCATCAAGACTGCATTTATTTGATCAAAAATACAGAAAAAAACAGTAATCTTGCAAAATGTTATTACAATATAAAATAATGGTTTCTATTTTAATATACTTTAACGTATAATTTATTTCTGTGATGCAAAGATGAATTTCCATCAGCCATTCCTCCAGTCTAAAGTGTCACATGATCCTTCAGAAATCATTCTAATATGCTGATTTATTATTAGAATTATCAATGTTGGCAACAGTTGTGCTGACAAATATTTTTTGGAAACTGCGATACTTTTTTCAGGATTCTTTGATGAATAAAAAGTTAAAAAGAACAGCATTTATTGAAAATATAAATCTTTTCTAACAATATAAATCTTTGCTATCACTTCTTATCGATTTAACACATCCTTGCTGAATAAAAGGTTTAAAAAAGAATAAAAATTTACTGACCCCAAACTTTTGAACGGTAGTGTATATTGTTAGAAAAGATTTCTATTATAAATAAATGCTTTTTAACTTTTTATTCATCAAAGAATCCTGAAAAAAAGTATCACAGGTTCAAGAAAAATATTAAGCAGCACAACAGTTTCCAGCACTGATAATAAATCAGCATAGAATGATTTCTGAAGGATCATGTGACACTGAAGACTGGAGTAATGGCTGATGGAAGTTCATCTTTGCATCTGAGAGTAAATTATCTTTTGAGAACATATTAAAATAGAAATTATTATTTTATATTGTAACTTACTGTTTTTCTGTATTTGATCAAATAAACGGTCTTGACTGATATCTTTTAAAGAAGCATTACAAGTCTTACTGATCTAAAACTTTTGAACGGTAGTGTATATATATATATATATATATATATATATATATATATTAATATTTATTTCAGCAGCAAACAGCCACATCCACAGGAGTCCGATTAGCATCAGACTGGGGGAAGATGGGAGAGGTGGCTTTACTCATGACAGACAGAATGATTGAGATAGCAACTGCTCTTTCATGTCCCAGAATGCTCCTGAGAGGTTGTTTACATCAGCTGTACACCATTCCAGCGCAGATTCATTTACTGTGATGCTGGAAGATTACGTGACAGTCAATCTACGCAGATTACCACTGAAAATTAATCCTCGTTACGGGACCGATGCAAACCGTTCAGGGCCAGATTTCATTTTTTCATAATCCTGGATTATGTCGAGGCTGTGTAGTTGCGACCAGCGCATTTAAAACCTTAACCTGCGTCACAGGATGTGCATATGTTCATACTGCAGAGATGATGAACAATAACTCAAACTGTGCAGACAAAATGTTGCAATTCTACTCATGTGTATTGAGTTACACAGAGGAGAGCTAAAGTTACAAGAAAAGCATTCATCAAAACAAGCGTGACACAATAACAACACGCACTTCAGAGGCCACAGGATCTTGGTGCTATTGTTATGGGGCAACCTATACTGAGAAAATTTGACACGCAGCTCTGCGTGTGTCAGCGCTGCGCACGCGTTTGCTCAACCTCTGACTCAGAGCGTGCAACACACACTCGGGTCAGCAGCAGCTTTGTCTATCATAATTCAAGTGTCAGGGGAGAAAAAAAACTTGGTGACACACTAGCCCCACAAAGAAAGAGAAAATGCACAGATGAAAGGTTTAAGAAGGGAAAAAGATGGAAAAATGGGGGAAAGGATCACATCATGTGTGGCATTCTCTCTGATCCAACCCCCCCCCCCCCCCCATTTCTTTAGCCCTCTCCTCAAACAGCTGTCCAATCACTCTGAGGAGAATTCAAGAGCAGGGGTCCACTGTCCTTGCTGACAACATCTCCTCTGACGTCAATGGCATTCTTCTTGTGTTCAGTGTGACACCAGAGGCCGGCCCCTCAGAAGCTGCTGTGACTGAGAGCAGGACAGGACTGCAGCCAAACTCTGGAGTGGATTCCACAAGAGAGGAACGCCAGACACTGAGCAAACACACTCACTGACTGCAGGCTAGACAAAGCTACAGTTTTAAAACAGGAATTCAGAGAGTGAAATTTGGTGCATCCCTTGGAATGCAATAAGTGTGAAATATCCAGGTCATTTTTCAACTCAAAATATTTCTATTATACTTTCTATTCATCAAATAATCTGGAAAAAAATGCACCACAGTTTTCTTGAGCATCAAATCAGCTTATTAGAAGGATTTCTGAAGGATTGTGACACACTGAAGACTGGAGTAATGATGCTGAAAATTCAGCTTTGCATCACAGGAAAAAATTACATTTTAAAATATTTGAAGTGGACCAAAACCTTTCATCAAAGTTGTCCTAAAACCAAAACAATACCCGTTCTTGTCTTAGGACAACTTTGATGAACTTCAAATGTTGACTACTGTATATTTAAGCAGAAAAGAATAATCTTAAATTGCAATAATATTCTCACAATATTACTGTCTTTACTGTATTTTGGATTTTAAAAAATGCAGCCTTAGTGAGCATAAGAGACTTCTTTCAAAAGCATTAATAAAGTAAAAAATATATATTCTATAGTATTTTAATAGTATTAGTAGTATTATGTATTTTATTATTTATTTAAATATGGTTTAATAAATAAATTAACAAATAAATAAACAAGCAAGGAAGCTTGCCAATGAAACTGTTTGCTTTTGTGGTGAAATATGACTTTGACATTTCAGACTTTCTCTTCTTGAAAATATGATACAAACAAACACCTGATAAACCCACATTTATTATATCCAGAATGTCCAAACCTAATGTTTCACCTACTTTGCTGCTAAATTATGCGAAATTCAAATCAATAAAAACCACATCTCAGTGGCGGCCTTTCTGTAGTAAACGACTGACCCATATAGTTCATCAAACATCACACAAGCAGGTCAGAGACGTGTGATAGTCTTCAGATAAATCACTCAGAGCCACCACCTGGCCCTGCTAGATGCCAAACGGTTTCTGAGAAAACCTTAATGTCACCCCTCAGTGGGTCAGCAGTCTTGAAATACACAAGACCTCTCCAGTAATAGTGAGAAAGCAGCCGTGGGAAACAGAAGCCTCAGGCTGATGCAAACACCTTAGGAAAAGCAGCCTGAGATCACCTAGACGCCACGTTTTGGAGAGGCGCCCGTGTGAAAAACCAGGTCATTCTCGTCTTTTTGAGATGCTTATGCCATTCGCCGTCAAGTTGCCAGGCAACCGCTGTCGGATCATTAGAAAGCAAGGGGCGGGACCTCTGTGTTTTAAGCAGCTGCTATATATAGAAAGAGCCGATAATGGACCGAATCAGTCCATATCTGCTGCAGCTGCCACTTTTTGGGCTTCGTTTTTCATATGGCCTGAATGCACAGTTAGAACGCGCACTAAACTGGGGAAGTGTTGATGTGAGTTGTGTGCGTTTCCATATCAGACATTTGCGTGAAGGACAAGTGATCGGGAGCATCTTGATTGACAGACTCATCTTGCAAGTCCCAGCAAGACGCCAACACGTGCTTTCCCGAAGCGGAAGCACGTCTCTGGCCGAGCATGAAAGCGAGATGGCATGCGTTTGCGAGTATCATGTCAGATTGGTGGGCTGCCAGCTGCGCCACATCTATTAATAACAGCTTTGCACAATTCGAATGGGGTGAAAGATTCACGAATGTCAAAGCGGGTTATGTTTACTTCTTTTGGAAAACGTGTTCCTTATGCATCTATATAGAATATATGGACATAAGCGTGCATACGGCCAAAGACCAGACCTATATGTGCTTTATAAGCATCTAACGTCAAAATGATTGGTATTTAATGTGGTGTTGTTCTGTCTCTCCTGAGAAAAACACCCCCAGTAATCTCAAAGTGTGCTCAGATTTGCCAAAATCTGCAATCGAAAGTCAGATATTTCAACATAAAATGCTCAGTATTATTATTACACATCAATTGAAGGGGAAATCGCACGCAAAGCAGGAGAAAATTAAGTAATACACAGTTTAAACCAATATTAATTCAGTTTAGAGGTTTAAACTCTAAGTTGATTATTATTAAATTACAGAAATAATATCAAAACCAATGGGAAACCATCTAAGGTATGTCATTTTAAAGCTACTGGTCTTTAAGATGGAGTTGACCCTCTATAACAGCTTGCAATCTTCTAGGACGGCTTTCCACTGGAGGTCCATAAACGCATGGCCATGCAGTGCATCTCTTTTCTACAACGGTAAAAGGCTAGCATTGCAAAATTGAGTAGCACTGCTGAATGAGGCTAGCAAAAGGCTTACGGAATGAAGGAAAGGTGTTCTGTCGCTCCCTAGAGGTTTACTGCTGCTATGACAGGTTTGATCAAGAGAACCGAATCCAACACAACCAACAGCAAAAGACGAACTCTAATGAGATCTCCATAATATCTCGATTAAATGGAGAGCAAAATAAGACTTCTAAGTCTTCTGCTTCTCAGATGTTTCTCCTGAGAAAAACACCCTCATATGTGTCTCCTCTAGAGTTTCTGAAGAAATCTCAAAGTCTGCAATCAAAAATGCTCAATATTAATATTTCACATAGAAGGAATGGGGACGAAAACATCAATGTAGGCACACCACAGCTCCAGAGATATAGAAGTATTTAATTATGTTCTCACCACAGGTGACGTTTCGAGCTTAAACACTCTTCATCAGATATAGACATAGAATGAATGGGAAATAGCATGTAAAGCAATAGCGAACAGTACAACAGAATGAAACGCAGGTTTGAAATCAAAGTTACAGTAACTATTATTTTTCTGAAATAGCAAAGGGAAACCATCTCACCTGTGAAGGAGGCCTTTGAGAGAGGAGGCTGATTACACATGGGGGATCGCCTGTGAAAATTCAACACAACAAAAGCAGAAAGCGTTACAGATAACACAATACATTTGATTTGTGCAGTCAAAGCATCAGGTGATTTTCCTCTTCAGCTCTTTTTGCATGTCAAAAACGGTTCATGACGACTGCAAAACTGAAGTTCTGATGTAACTGCACTCACTTGTTGGACGTTCGATCTTGCTGAAGGTTGGTTAACGTTGCAAAGTTATTCCGTACCGTCCTCAAACTAGCCAGCACCTTCAAGAGCAGAGCAAAGCACAAGAGGTCATTGATGTTGAAGTTCTGTAGTTTAGTTTTATCCAGCACATTTAACCTTAAACAGAATATTAAAGTTAGGAAAAAGTGAGTATTTGTAAAATTCTGAGGCTTCACTCATATGCAGTTGAAATACTAAGTTAAAAACTATAAAAATGATTTTTTGCATTATGAATAGGGAGTGAAGTCAACATGTCATACATTTCAAACATGTCTTTTTGTGTATGATTCACATGTGCATGTTATTCCAAAACCAAAAATGTTTAACTTTGTAATCATTTATCAAAAAGAAATGACTAAAATGACTTTGATTTTGGGCTGACGTCACCAATCACTCTTATTTTCCAAGCACTTTTCACCATCCAATCGGTTCATGATGAATACAAGTCCTTCCCTACAATGTTTCTCGCTGTATATCCTGTGTGATACGTCGTATTACGGAAGCAAAACGGGTTGCAAAAGAGTTTCATGTTGACTTTAACAGTGCATCCCAGAATTCAGCCTGAACCGCTTCCTGTGTCACTGACCTGTGCAAACGGCGTAACGATGAGGTCATCTCCATGACTGCAAGAGAACAGACAGAGTCAGAAAATCAGCAGTGCGACATACACACCTCAGGTACACAGCCAAAGAAAATGATGACTCTCTTAACGCACGTTTATAAATGTTGCATGCATTTGTCATAACAAACGAACCATATCCTTAATAAAAGTGCAGATTTTTCCCCCCAAAAATTCTGATTGTATGATATTCTTGCGTTTGGTCCTTCAGGAGGAATGAGATATGGTTTGTCTGTGTGACAAGAGACAACAAGGCAGGGACACGCTTGCATTAATGCTATCAATGCTAGTGAATGTTCACTACCAGTGTGTGGACGACCTCCATTCATTCAGATCTCACGTCAACACATTCAGTTAGCATCACACAAGCTACTCGGGTCGAATTGGGTACAAGATGATCTCACACACTCGAAATCTGTCATTTCCATTAAATGTTGCTCAGAATAGTATTTAAAATACAAGAATCATTGTTCATTATGCAACAATAATGATAAAGATGCACAAAGAAGTCAAGAGCAAAAAGATAAAAAGACAAAATGATAGAAAATCATCTGCATGGGTTTTAAACGTAATAAACGACCAAACATCAACATTTCCATCAAGTACTAGTAGATTCAGATGTTCACTTTAGCTAGTGAGCTGCTTGTCTAGACTGCATTTTTGGGCCCAGTTTGGGTCATATTGTGTCTACAATGCCCAAAAAATGCTGCTGACTGGGTTCTTAAATAACTTGATACTGAGTGTTCACTAGGTAGGCAGCAGCCCTATCCCGTCTCATTTTTGCTCATTATCTGCACTATCCTGAGTTGATGGGGAAATGTGGTGTGAAATGAGGAATATGATGCAAAAAAAATTCCTCCTTAAACTGTCAGATGCTGTGCAAATGCTTGCAACACATTAGAGCTGTGATGCTCCTGAGGATACAGGTTTGAGTCACGTTCCTATCCGTTAAAGGCTGTAAATTAAAGTATAGTACTTTTTTAATAATATGTCAGTTTAAATATAAATTGATGCTCACACTGACAGTGATTCAATCACTCAATCAATTTTTTTCTCTAATTTATATTACTTTTCATATAAATTGTACTTCACTATATATACAAAATTACAAAAATACTAACATCAGCTAGTTGCCAAGGCAACATTTCTCATTTTCCTTAACTTACTGTACTAAAATCTAAAACATACGGTGGCACATTGCTGCCACATATAATATATATATTATTTTTTTAATGTATTATTTTTTAATAATGAGATATGTCATTTTAACAATACATTGTCTTGTAATAATGAGATGTCATTAAAGGTATATATTTTCTCATAATCACAACATATTATGGCACACAAACTACATGTTTTCCTATTATACTGAGATATTATATGGTCAAAAGAACATATTTTGTAAGTGACGTTGACAACATAGCTCTATACTTCCACATTTGAAAAGAGCTAAAAAATATATAAATGAAATAAACCTTTAAATAAGCTAATAAAAATTCTATACTGCAGAAACAATAATAATAATAATAATCATAATCATCATCTTAAAATGAAAACAGAAAATATAAAAATAAAAACTAATTCAAAATATGAATTAAAACTATAATAGTGACTCAGTGATATTAAAATAACACTGATAATTAGTAGCATACATGAAACAGTAACCAACTATATCTGACCAATGAAAATAAAGAAGAGTTCCATGAATTTACAGATGTAAAAGAAAAAGAAAATAAATAAATAAATAAATAGAACAAAGAAAAAAAAAACAATTTTATAGCAACTACACTTTTAAAACAAAACAATTTCTAACCAAAAACTTTTTAATGCTGAGTATAATTACAAAAACTGTCACAAAAAAAATATTTTATTAATTTCAATGACTTTCTAATTCCCCAATAATTTCAAGTTTTCCAGGACTGTAGGCACAGAAACTTGAGTAGTAAATCTGTCAGTGTGAATGCCCCTTTAATGGGAAAACCTGACCTGTAACCGTTCTGCCTTCACAGCATTCAGGCTCATTTGCACGTTGGAAATGCAGTTAGTGAGCGGCTAGTGGCGAGAGCGACAGCAGGACAGCAGCGCACGTGAGTGCAGTTAGTCGCTGCGGCGGGGAGGCAGTAAGTATGCTGTCGAGTAAGCAGTATGCTGGGAGGAGTTCGAGGTCACGTCTGGATTTTTGCGCAAAGAACGAGACCTCCAGAACAGCCCGAAACATCACGTACCCTCTCCGCCTGTCATCCGGCTGGCTGAAGAAGCGTCCGATTTCACGCGCGGCCCGAGTCCGTTTCAGCACGTGGGTGTCGCTGACACTCCTGCGGTTCAGCATGATGCCGTGTGTCTGTACATCCATGTGTGTGCTTGTATGCATGGCAGATTCCCTCAGTGCTACATTTCCACACGCCATCCCGGAGGAAAAGGTCACCGGCAGGCATGTGGAGCGAATCACGTGCTCCCGTCCAACTGCTGCAGTATGCATGTGTCGCAAACGGAGCGCGCTAAACATAGCACAAGGCCACGGCTTCGACAAGTGCAACAACCTGCTGCCATTTCACAACCGACAACCTGCTCATTTAAAGACTTTTTAGTGCAGCTTTAACTGGGAATGTGAACGCTATCCTGCACGCTACTCTGAAGATGAAAGTGTCCAGATCATGTGTGTGAACTCCAGATGAACCCCACATCTGTGTGCGTTTCTGATGCTGACAGCGTTGCAGAGAGTGAACTACTAACTATCCTTTATCAGTGCTCTGCTCAGTATGCTGAGACTGCCAGACCATTCAGAAGAGCTAAATGGAGAGGCAGTGAGCAGCTTATCAAAGCCGTAAATTCAGCGGAATACACAGACGCCACTGGCTCGACTTAAAGTGAGCTCTTTGAAAATATCAGCAAAAAAGACACTCGCCAATATTAGGTCAAAAACTGTCCAATGTTTGGTCAGTGTATTGCACTATACTTTATTTATTTGTTTGTTTTCTGTCAAATTAGCATCTAAGACTATCTTCATGGCAAGAACACAGTAAAATCAGTTAAAAAAAATGTATGTATTTAATTAATAAATACATAAAAATTTAAAAGAGATAAAATGAATTAATACTTAATTGTTAAAATAAATAACATTACCAAAAATGTAACTAAAATTAAAATAAAACTATATGTATATATATATATATATATATATATATATATATATATATTCAAGTTTTCTTGAAATGTGCCATTAAATCAGAAGTGTTATTATTCAGGCTGCTACTAAAAACAATTTAACTAGCTTTACAAGTTTGCTTAGTAAGATCAATTTCAAACAGTTGCTCCATCGTAGCTGAAAGAAAACTGACCATAGATGTAAGGTAGTTCATGTTAATGCTTACTTTAGCTCCCCTTGTGGCAGCACAGAGAATGCAAAGAGTATTTGAGTTGTGTTATGAGTTGTTTTCTGACTTTCTGGAAAGAAATGACACGTGAAATCAAGCTTGCATACCTAGAAAACATGTGTTTCAGGGCTCAAACTGAAAATGAATTATTCCCAATGTGATTCACTATGAAAAGTGAGTTTTGTGTGGTGTCTTGGAACCTGTTCATTGAAATCTGAACAAAGTGATGAATCAGACTTTCCAGCATTAATCATTACAGTACATTACAGTACATGCAATACTGCTAATTCAAAGGTCATTGAACTACTAAAACTCCAAGAGCAGTTGTGACGGTAGAGGGTAATATCAGGAACCGACATGATATTTCTTGCCATTCCGGGTTGAGAATGGATTCTCTGGCGAAATGAAACGAAAACGTGCGTCCGCCGTCCCTCAGGACACTACATAATGCATGAGCCGGTGCAGGGTTACATAGAGAAACGCTCTGAGCTTGCAAAGATCAGGCCAGAGAGAGGAAGTGCACTGATCTGACAGTTTCCTGTGATATTATCCATCACCGTTCCATTTGCTTTATCTATACGATCTGGGCTGTCTGATTGTTCTGCTGTTCATGTGCTTGTTTTATTATGCAACTGAAGTGATACAATTCAATAATTACACTGCTATTCTGTTGTATTCTCACATTCTGTTCCAAAACATAGTTGAGGGAGCAATTTAAGGTGTCAAGTGTGCTTCAAATGCAAAGGTTATACCAAAAGATAAGTAGCATGCAAAAGCTCATAAGGTGTTTCATTTTGGATAAATAAAAAAGCATGCATTGCCAATATTATATATTATATATTGCTATATTATATACATTTTATATATTATAAATAAAAATGTTCTGCATTGAAAAGTGTTACAAATGTGGTTATAATTAATAATAATTATACAATAAAAACAATACATTTTATTTTACAAATGTTATATTATAAAAAGCAGCAAAAGAAAGGATTATAAATACATTCTGTTGAGTGCTGAAAAGTATTAATAAAAAATGTTTATAATTGATAATTAGCATTATAAAATAAAGATATAAATTTTAGTCTACACATTTTACATGTTATATAAAAAGAAGTGAGAGAAATCTTGATTATAAATATACTGTTCAATACTGAAAATTATTAATAAAAGGTTTATAATAATTAAGTAAAATATATATTTTACTGAATATATATTATATATTCAACTATCAATTTATTATTTTAAAATGTTTGCAAAAATTAAAAAACAACTCATTTAAAATCAGTCCCTTATGAGTGTCTATTTCAGTAGGAAGTAGGCAGCTCAGTAGGTAATGGAGCAGAGCCTCAGTGCAACTGAAGACCTGTGCTGCCTTTCCCAAAAGCTGATAATGTTGGAGTACTGTTGGCTCCCCTATTGTTTGAATGTGACGAATGCAGCCCCAAATCTAATTCATCAATTTCAACATATGACATAAGAGTTTACAAAGCATCCATCTCTCCTTAATGTCAAGCATTTTATTGCTTATTAGATCAATCCGCTGAGGAACATTAAATTATGTGACACAATAGAACGAATGCATGACTGGAGGAAATAATAATAATAATAAGTCACATGTGCACCTCTGAACTACCATTATCAGTGTCACATGCAATGCAGGATCATGGCAAAGATGGAGGTTGACAAACACGCACTCACACACATCCAAGCCACAAGCGGCATGTCATCCGAACTCTGTCTTCTCCATGCGATTTCTCTCATCACGTTCCCCTACGCTCTTACGACACACAGAGGTTTTAATGCCCAGAATCGTCACCCAATCAAATCAACCTGAAAATTACGTTTTTGTTGTCCCATCGAAGGTTGATTTGGTCGTCATTCTGCGCATTAAATGGTGAGGGTGTAAGGTGAGGGTCCTCAATGCATGTGAGACCGTGATGCTCGCGTCTACAGGTGAAGCAAGGTGATGCAGATTAGACAAGCAAGAGCATTCCTTGAGGAAGAGCAAGGCCAGGAGCTGCCGTTAGGACAGGCAAGCCAGAACCAGAACTTACTTTCCACTAATAACCGGCTCAGATCTCCGAGAGACCAGGCCCGGCCTCGGCAGGTGGTTATTCCTATCAATAAGGACACAGTTTGTCAGACAAACACACACACGCACGCGCACACACACACGCGCACGCACACACACACACACACACACACAGAGAGCGCATTACAAACGTTGGTTCCTCTGCCTTTGTGGTTTGAGAAGTGGCTGTTATGAACAACCGTGTCTCTAAAGAGGTCAGCGAACCGCTAAAGAGTCATTTGAGTCTCTCTCAGGTTCTTCAGTGACTTACTTTTGCTTTTCTCATGTCGTATTAAAGGAATAGTTCACTCAAAGATCATCTGCTCACCTTCATGTCAATCCAAACTTGATGATTAATGTATACTGTGGCTATTAAGCTCTCCAAAGAATAGGGCTGGGTATCGTTCAAAAATTTTCGATACCGATACCGATACCTTGA